>JASANE010025696.1:0-52048 GCA_030248225.1 Trileptium ribeirensis
ATGTTGGTCTTCCGTTCAGTTACGTATATCCTTTGCTCTGAGAGTTGACGGACATGGGGGAAAATCTCGCGAACATGGGGGTTTGGAAAGTAGGGGGTGGCCCCACCTCCCTCCCCACTGTGGACAGGACAGTAGATATAGGTCTATTTGCATGGTGTCTACACCCTTTAAAATCCTTGAAAATGATATGCTACCCTTGAAAACCCTTGAAATTGACCATGGCCCTTGAAAATCCTTGAATTTATAATTAAAACGGCTAAATTGCAGTGTAAAATGTCTGCACGTTTTACACAGATTGAGTCACTTTTCCTCTTCAGCTGATATACACCTCACCTCACCTTAAAAATATACATACTGTATATTTTTATACTGTCTCAGGTGACGCTTATGAGATGAACTTAATCTGCTGGATAGCGAGGCTGGGGTCCGGTAAGGGGAAAGTCGCGCATTATTGGAGATAAGACGGATAACGAGCCGATAGTAATGTTTTGTGAAGGAAGTTCTTTATGTTATTTCTAAACCGACCTCATCCGGCCTGGGTATCACCGCACGGCAATGGCCACCTGAATTCGGAGTGGAAGTGGGATCTGGGCGTCCCTTGCCTCCGGAGTCCACAAAAGCGATGGGGTTTAGCATCATAGGTATGTTGTGTTTTTTGTTATTTTTTCTATAGATCTAGTCTAGTCCGTGTTGCTGACTGCTGGAGTTTCGCCTAAACTATTTCTTAAAACAGCTTGAAAATCCTTAAATTTCGGGTCAGATCCCTGAAAATCCTTGAATCTCATTCTCGACAAACTGTAGACACCCTGTATTTGCAAATATATTTCAGGCGTAGAGTTTGATTTTTGGTCAAGCATTTTGGGGCATGTTGTAGACAATTTTGTTGCGGTGCGAATAAAATTCTGTGTTTGCATATTAGTATAACGTTTTCCCCAGCGGTCTGCTGGAAGTCATACAGATTTCTGGCTTAAAGAGCTGGACGCCGACTTATTTCGATCGTTCCCAAGTGAGAGGCAGCGAGAAATGTATGGTTTTGCAAAGTTTTATGGTACTGTGCGCGGAACAGGAGTATGATTTCAGATCCCAAGTACACTGAACTGTCTGACACTGAGTTGCGTATTACGCTTCTGTCTGATCCGGTAACTATATTCTGAGTTAAGCCTGTCGTCTACACAAAAGTCAATATTAACACTTGAGGGGTCGTGAGAATTGAAAAAACTTAAACCTTCGGTCAAAAAAGACAAGCTGCTAAATTTGAAAATCCAGGTTAGTGTGGCGTCTCTATTCGCTGAAAATTCTGTCAGGGCGAATGAATTTCTCCTGATTCGAAATTTAGGAACGCCAGATTTCAATCGGAGAGAGAGAACTGTGAGGGACGAAGTGATGGGTCAAAATATAAAAATTTTCAGCGAAGAACACAGAAAATTGTTTACAAGTGGTCCTCTAGAAAATGTGCAAAAACGGCGTTATTTCGTTTAAAAACTAACGTTTGAACCTATTTTTTGCTAAAAAAATGTGAAATTTCTATAATCTTCAGAAAGGGAATTGTATGAAAAGTTTTGTGTCAATTTTTTTATCCCAAGTCGGAGTGTTTTAGGGGGAGCCAAAAGTTTCGCCACAATTTTGGCACTGGGACCCAAAATTTTGCCAACCGAAAGAGGGGGAGGGGATTTTTTTTTGAACCCAACCCACCTCGGAGAAGCCGGAATGATGAAATGCTTTTCTACCGAGCAGACTTCCCACAGCATATTTTTTAGTTATACTCCTGCACTAACCATTCAGCCTCTGTGTTGTTTTAGAACTTGCATCGTATTAAATCCAAGATTTTAGCATAGCGCAGCGGTGCTGATAAGATTCTTTGACCCACTGATAATATGTGTAATTTCAGTAGTGTTTTTTACTGTCATATTTCTAGCATCTGTGTTTGTATGTGAAAAAAATGCATTTGTTTTGTTACTGTGTAGTGTGCTGATGTTTTGGTTATTTCGTTAAAAAGTCCCCGAAACTCGTCAATTTAGAAGGTAATGTTAAAATATTTAAACCATGATTTTACTGTTCGACTCAGCCAGACGAGGCGATTTATAAAATATTCATTTCAGCCATATTTGTGACAAATTTTCTTCCCTGAGTCACCAAGGCTGCCCGCAAAATAACCATTTCGGTACTCGTCGGCATAACAAAATCGTTAGGAATATATTTTCTTGATCTCTAAGTTTATACTAAAATATTTTGTGCCTGGTGGCGTAATGAACTCTATTCGATTAGGGGTCAATAAAGATACGGGCGATAGTTTGGTAAACTTCCTGAGTATGAGATGGACGGGTCATCCTTGTTACGGCTCAACTGACTAATGCGGTTCTGAAAGACATATAAAACATTTATGCATTTATTGAATTTTTTAGAACATTTTCGGTACCAAGCGATATGCAAAAATGTCATAAATATGGACAAATTGTTTTTCTCTAAAACGTCGTAATCGAGCCGAGTCAAACGACGCGTATTACAAATAAAGAACGTATCCTTAAAAGTGGCTTAAATTTAAAAGTAACTGTTTTTGTCACTGTCCATTTGTGTGCTTCATACTGTGTGTATTGCGTTGTATATTTTTTAAAATCGTTGGGCATTAGGTAGCCCACCGTTTGGACACACCCCGACGATACGCGACTGAACCTGTATCACAGTGGGACTGTTAGGCTAATCAAACGAGGATTTCCGAGTCCGTTGTCAATGACTTTCAGTGACTATTTTCAGAACTGTATCGCTTCTTCCAGATTTGGAATTTTGTTTTGTATCTTTTCCGGCGTTATTTGGAAATGAAGATGTATTGAGTTTGTGCGGTAACGTATATCTCCTACCCACGAAAGGGTTTACGGGATCATATATTAGCGACGCAGTTCTAATTCTTTCTCAACATTTTTCGGGTTCCGACCTAGCGTTGGGCAGAGTAGTTCTATGCCACTCCAAATAATCCAAACAACTGTGGGCTAACTAATTGCCCCCACGAGACCACCCAAATTAGCCATAATGGCGGTAGGCTACTTACATGAAAATAATTTGTTTTACTTTTAAAATACAGCCATCAATTAACGTATTAAAAAGCTATAATGGTTCAGGCTCACAACGGCAACACGAAGACAACAGAAGCCAAAACCAACGAACCTTATTGGGGACCAGCTACTGTATTGACAATAGAGCAAGTGCATTTCGCAAAGTTTACGCTATTGTTAACTTAAATTGCCCATCTATTGGTCGCATAACTCTTCACGACATTGACGAATTTTCGCAAATCCATTCTTTCGACGCGTGACGGAACGTCGACCAAGGTTTGTGTTAGCGCTGCTTTAACGATTTCCTTTCTAAACGATCACAAAACCCATTTGACCCCCGTCTGATAAAGAGCTGCAACTGTAATACTGTGATACATTTTTGTCGGCTACGCCGTCTCCAAGTGATATTTTAAACTAATCATTCCATTGCTTGCTATGGGTGGACAAACGATGGGATTAGTCGTATCTAGATTACATTGGCCATCACTAATCAGCAGTGCACTTGTGAGCCGCATTACGCCGATTGCATGGGGAAGAGGCATTCTACTACAGCTACGGATCGTCACAGGATTCGGATCCTCTCAGTCTCTGCCAGCTATCGTCGCGCTTCATGGTTATACCGTTGTGTGTAATTTTAAAACCAAATCCATCCCATCTTTCTATAGTTTTATCGAAATACCATAGCGGCTAAATCTACAACGGCGCAAGGGCTGGGCACCAACTCTTTTAGTAGATAGGCTAGGAGTAGGGAGCTACATCGAGCCATGAGAAAAATGCTACTAAATTATCACAACTTACATATGCGTAGTTTTTGTAATATTTACACTTCACATTGAAATTTTCGCTTAAAAATGTAAAAATGGCTGTTTTCCCTTAAAGGAGCAAAAAATGAGTCAGCTCAGAGCTGTGTGCGGGTACAGACTGGTACCCGCGGGGCGCTCCGAGTACGGGCTCAAATGTTGAGCCCGCGGTTTCGGAAAGTAAACGCAAAATATTAGAACCCCGAGTACCGAGCAATGCTCAGCTTGTAACAATAACCACGCATGGTTTTAAATATTTTGTTTTACGACCAGAAATGAAGGTCAGTGGGTCATGTGGGTGGCCATGTTTGGTGAGTCACAGTGAGTCGTGTGTCGACTGGTGTGGGTCGTGGGTCACGTTGTTTAGAGTAGGTTCAACCGCGTGCTACTCCCAAAGCCGAATGTCACATTGTTCAATATATAGCTGGTGAAATGAATTTTAGAGTGATACTGTTGTGTTGTCGAACGATCGTATTAAGTACTGCATACTTGAAATAAGCAGCACCTGGCTATTAGTATCCTCCATCGTATACGTTAATTTTTATAGCAACAATTTACTCTTTTTATAACTAAATGCGCATTTCCGCTGATGTCGAGATTAGTCAGAAAAATTTTCAGTGTTTCCGCTCCATCAGAGCGAGACTTTTCGTCAATGAATTCAACGATAACAACAGGCATCGCCCAGCCCCAATACTGTTGAAGCAGTTGAGCTTATAGGAGCGGCATTAAAAGCTGAATTACGGATATCAATAATTCAAGGAGTTTCCCCTCTGCTACCGCAGGAACCTTGCCGGCAGAGCTATTATTCTCCTTGTTTACATATCCTTTAGCGGGACCTGTAGAAGTCGCTAGGAATTTCCTTTGTTGGGTTTGCAGAAGAAACTGGGTGGTTCCCTTTACTGGGCGCTGTAGAAGCCACTAGGCATTTCCCTTTAGTGGGCGCCGTAGACGTAGAGACTACTAGGGGGCTCGTGGCTCCCTTTACTGGACGCTGTAGTAGCATGTGAGCGGTTCCTTTTCCTTTGCGCCGTAGATCTTACAAGACGTTTTATGTTTGGTGGACGTTGCAGAAGAAACTAGGCGGTTAACTTTACTGGGCACTGTAGAAGAAAACAAGCAGTTTAGTGGGCGGTGTAGACTATAAGGAGGCTCCCTTTACTAGGCCCTACAGAAGTGCAAATTACGGCATCTTTAGAACGCTACAATTCCTGTGCTGGGCACGAGGGGGGCAGCCTCCCTGATTGCCGTCGAGCTTCTATCTGGGTGGTAGGTTGGACGGTAGGGAGGTGGGCTGCGACACCGGCTCACGTCCTTGTCGTGCAACCTGGGCAGCGAGATACCGCTGGCGATTAGTCCGCTACCAAAAACTACGGGCCTAGTGGCGGTGGACAACTCTTTGGTCTGCGCGGGCGGGTACCCATGGGCTCAATAATTTCTGCACACGTGCAACTCTGGGTCAGCTTTCTCTTAAAGGAGTAAAAATGGGTCAGTTTTGCCTGAACGGGGTAAAAATTTTGTATCCAAACTGCATCAACGTTATAGTTGCTTTGAAATTATAATATCCAGCTGAACATTAAAGCCTACGTTATTTCTATAGTTTTTCGTTTCCATTAATAATCAGTATTTCATTCTGTGGTCATGTAAGTAGCCTACCGCCATTAATGCGAATTTGGGTGCCTCTCCTGGGGGCAATTAGTTAGCCCACAGTTGTTTGGATTATTTGGAGTGGCATAGACTACTCTGCCCAACGCTAGGTCGGAACCCGAAAAATGTTGAGAAAGAATTAGAACTGCGTCGCTAATATATGATCCCGTAACTCCTTCCTCGTGGGTAGAGATATACGTTACCGCACAAACTCAATACATCTTCATTTCCAAATAACGCCGGAAAAGATACAAAACAAAATTCCGAATCTGGAAGAAGCGATACAGTTCTGAAAATAGTCACTGAAAGTCATTGACAACGGACTCGGAAATCCTCGTTTGATTAGCCTAACAGTCCCACTGCGATACAGGTTCAGTCGCGTATCGTCGGGGTGTGTCCAAACGGTGGGCTACCAATGCCAACGATTTTAAAAAATATACAACGCAATACACACAGTATGAAGCACACAAATGGACAGTGACAAAAACAGTTTCTCCAAATTTAAGCCACTTTTAAGGATACGTTCTTTATTTGTAATACGCGTCGTTTGACTCGGCTCGATACGACGTTTTAGAGAAAAACAATTTGTCCATATTTATGACATTTTTGCATATCGCTTGGTACCGAAAATGTTCTAAAAATTCAATAAATGCATAACTATTTTATATGTCTTTCAGAACCGCATTAGTCAGTTGAGCCGTAACAAGGACGACCCGTCCATCTCATACTCAGGAAGTTTACCAAACTATCGCCCGTATCTTATTGACCCCTAATCGAATAGAGTTCATTACGCCACCAGGCACAAAATATTTTAGTATAAACTTAGAGATCAAGAAAAATATATTTCGAACGATTTCGGTACCGACGAGTACCGAAATGGTTATTTTGCGGGCAGCCTTGGTGACTCAGGGAAGAAAATTTGTCACAAATATGGCTGAAATGAATATTTTATAAATCGCCTCGTCTGGCTGAGTCGAACAGTAAAATCATGGTTTAAATATTTTAACATTACCTTCGAAATTGACGAGTTTCGGGGACTTTTTAACGAAATAACCAAAACATCAGCACACTACACAGTAACAAAACAAATGCATTTTTTTCACATACAAACACAGATGCTAGAAATATGACAGTATATAACACCACCGAAATTACACATATTATCAGTGGGTCAAAGAATCTTATCAGCACCGCTGCGCTATGCTAAAATCTTGGATTTAATACGATGCAAGTTCTAAAACAACACAGAGGCTGAATGGTTAGTGCAGGAGTATAACTAAAAATATGCTGTGGGAAGTCTGCTCGGTAGAAAAGCATTTATTATTCCGGCTTCTCCGAGGTGGGTTGGGTTCAAAAAAAACTCCCCTCCCTCGGTTGGCAAAATTTTGGGTCCCAGTGCCAAAATTCCCCCCTGGCGAAACTTTTGGCTCCCCCTAAAACATCCCCACTTGGTATAAAAAAATTGACACAAAACTTTTCATACAATTCCCTTTCTGAAGTTATAGAAATTTCACATTTTCAGCAAAAAATAGGTTCAAACGTTAGTTTTAAACGAAATAACGCCGTTTTTGCACATTTTCTGAGGCCACTTGTAAACAATTTTCGTGTTTTCGCTGAAAATTTTTATATTTTGACCCATCACTTCGTCCTACAGTTCTCTCTCTGATGAAATCTGGCGTTCCTAAATTTCGAATCAGGAGAAATTCATTCGCCCTGACAGAATTTTCAGCGAATAGAGACGCCACACTAACCTGGATTTTCAAATTTAGCAGCTTGTCTTTTGACCCAAGGTTTAGTTTTTTCAATTCTACGACCCCTCAAGTGTTAATATTGACTTTTGTGTAGACGACAGGCTTAACTCAGAATATAGTTACCGGATCAGACAGAAGCGTAATATGAATTAGTGTCAGACAGTTCAGTGTACTTGGGATCTGAAATCATACTCCTGTTCCGCGCACAGTACCATAAAACTTTGCAAAACCATACATTTTCGCTGCTCACTTGGGAACGATCGAAATAAGTCGGCGTCCAGTCTTTAAGCCAAATCTGATGACTTCCAGCAGACCGCTGGGAAAACGTTATACTAATATGCAACACAGAATTTTATTCGCACCGCAACAAAATTGTCTACAACATGCCAAAATCCTACCAAAAAAAATTGAAACTCACGCCTATATTTGCAAATACAGGGTGTCTACAGTTTGTCGAGAATGAGATTCAAGGATTTTCAAGGGTATCTGACCCGAAATTTAAGGATTTTCAAGTGTTTTAAGAAATAGTTTAGGCGAAACTCCAGCAGTCAGCAACACGGACTAGACTAGATCTATAGAAAAATAGCAAAAAACACAACATACCTATGATGCAAACCCCATCGCTTTTGTGGACTCCGGAGGCAAGGGACGCCCAGATCCCACTTCCACTCCGATTAGTGGCCATTGCCGTGCGGTGATACCCAGGCCGGATGAGGTGGTTTAGAAATAACATAAAGAACTTCCTTCACAAAACATTACTATCGGCTCGTTATCAATTCTTACTCCAATAATGCGCTACTTTCCCCTACCGGACCCCAGCCTCGCTATCCAGCAGATTAA
This sequence comes from Trileptium ribeirensis, assembly GCA_030248225.1. Taxonomy (NCBI): domain Eukaryota; kingdom Metazoa; phylum Nematoda; class Enoplea; order Enoplida; family Thoracostomopsidae; genus Trileptium; species Trileptium ribeirensis. The sequence goes on from JASANE010025696.1 coordinate 8,083, forward strand.
GTTCACTCATAAGCGTCACCTGAGACAGTATAAAAATATACAGTATGTATACAAAAGGCGAGTGAGGCTATATCAGCTGAGGTGGCAACCGCGACGAATCTGTGTAAAACGCGCAGCATTTTCACTGCAATTTAGGTTTTAATTATAAATTCAAGGATTTTCAAGGGCCATGGTCAATTTCAAGGGTTTTCAAGGGTAGCATATCATTTTCAAGGATTTTAAAGGGTGTAGACACCATGCAAATAGACCTATATCTACTGTCCTGTCCACAGTGGGGAGGGAGGTGGGGGGACCCCCTACTTTCCAAACCCCCATGTTCGCGAGATTTTCCCCCATGTCCGTCAACCCCCCATGTTCAACTAATTCCAAAGCATTTTTATGTCTGAAAATTTATGTTTTTTGTTTGCAAATTTTTTAAACATTGATAATGACTATTTATAATGATAAAATATCGTTTTTAGCTTGAAAATACATTCACGGTAGTAAAAATGCATGACAATAAGGAAATATTTTGTATTTTTAAACAAAATTGATCCCCCACTTTTAATTTCCCCAAGAATGAACATGGGCCCCCCGAATTTTCTCCCACCCACACTTTTTGGAGGGCTGTGGACAGGCCAGGTCTACAAGTCCATTATAATTTTTGGTTTACCACGTAAACGAAGATATATCGAAAATATCTTTGGGCTCCGAACGGGTCGATACAACGCTATTCAGACAAGGTCAGTGCGACACAGGTGTGCTTGAAGGTGGGCTCAAAGCTATAAAACGCAGCACCTGGATTTTATAGGTCTCGTGAACTTTCCTAAGAGACCATAGGTTTGACGATGAATTATGCTGTCTGTTGCGAAAAACGAAACGCTAAATTTTCCTCAATGATCAGTCCAGATTCAGTCTTCGGTGTCGACTCGTAATGATCAGTCCAGATTCAGTCTTCGGTGTCGACTCGTAATGATCAGTCCAGATTCAGTCTTCGGTGTCGACTCGTAATGATCAGCCCAGATTCAGTCTTCGGTGTCGACTCGTAATGATCAGTCCAGAGTCAGTCTTCGGTGTCGACTCGTAATGATCAGTCCAGATTCAGTCTTCTGTGTCGACTCGTAATGATCAGTCCAGATTCAGTCTTCGGTGTCGACTCGTAATGATCAATCCAGATTCAGTCTTCGGTGTCGACTCGTAATGATCAGTCCAGATTCAGTCTTCGGTGTCACCTCGTAATGATATTACGATACAAAGACAACTGCAGATAGATATGTATGTACAAAATATACTGATATTCATATGCAGTACTCGCCAGAAATGATTGTCGAACGAAGAAACCTCGAACAGCTTTCGAACATACTTAAAAAAGTACGCTAGAAAATTCCAGAAGTACCACTTCGATTAGGATTGAAATATATTCCTAACAAAATTTGATATTTTATTGAATTAACATGAAGCGAAGGGCACTGATTTCAAGCGAGTATAACATTATAAATCATGTGCGGATCATAAAAGTAATACAGAAACCAGAAATTGTAGAATCGTACAATGATGATTGTTTTAGAGCTTAATATATATTATTTAGTCGACATAACATCTATATTTTCTTACAAAATACAACAATAGTTATTATTATACAATTCAATAAGGGAGCCGCGTTCTAAGTTGGCACTATCTTGAAATACGTAAAACACAGGTGTATAACTCACCACGTGGCAAAAGCGCAGGAAGTGAAAGGTGGTCCACCACACGTTTTAAGTTGCGGTGGAACCTAACCCAAACAATTTTGCGTGTCAACTTTCTAAGTTGGCACTATCTTAAAATACGTAAAACACAGGTGTATAACTCACCACGTGGCAAAAGCGCAGGAAGTGAAAGGTGGTCCACCACACGTTTTAAGTTGCGGTGGAACCTAACCCAAACAATTTTGCGTATCAACTTTCTAAGTTGGCACTATCTTAAAATACGTAAAACACAGGTGTATAACTCACCACGTGGCAAAAGCGCAGGAAGTGAAAGGTGGTCCACCACACGTTTTAAGTTGCGGTGGAACCTAACCCAAACAATTTTGCGTGTCAACTTTCTAAGTTGGCACTATCTTAAAATACGTAAAACACAGGTGTATAACTCACCACGTGGCAAAAGCGCAGGAAGTGAAAGGTGGTCCACCACACGTTTTAAGTTGCGGTGGAACCTAACCCAAACAATTTTGCGTATCAACTTTCTAAGTTGGCACTATCTTAAAATACGTAAAACACAGGTGTATAACTCACCACGTGGCAAAAGCGCAGGAAGTGAAAGGTGGTCCACCACACGTTTTAAGTTGCGGTGGAACCTAACCCAAACAATTTTGCGTGTCAACTTTCTAAGTTGGCACTATCTTAAAATACGTAAAACACAGGTGTACAACTCACCACGTGGCAAAAGCGCAGGAAGTGAAAGGTGGTCCACCACACGTTTTAAGTTGCGGTGGAACCTAACCCAAACAATTTTGCGTATCAACTTTCTAAGTTGGCACTATCTTAAAATACGTAAAACACAGGTGTACAACTCACCACGTGGCAAAAGCGCAGGAAGTGAAAGGTGGTCCACCACACGTTTTAAGTTGCGGTGGAACCTAACCCAAACAATTTTGCGTATCAACTAAAGTCTAACTACTCTCAAAGCTTTTCTACGATGTATCCTTGAAAAAGAAAGTATATGGGTCATTTCACGAAACCATGTAATTTTAAACACCACTTTTTGAAGCCAAAATGAAACGTTTTCAAATGTACAGTGTTTAGACCCCTTCCGACGTAAAAAACCTTGAATTTTTCGAATATCGACGTCTCTATGCAAAACGAACGTCCTGAAACCTGTTACAGGGGTCGCAAAGAGTCCCTGGGGTTTAAATTTTAATCCGAAATAAGTCTTTATTCTATAGGTTGACGCAGCGACACATGAACTATGGTCTGTTTGTATGCAAGCCGGACAAAAATGGTCGCGGTCAGACCATTTGGAGGACATGTGGCCTATAACTGGTGCCGCTAGAGACCTTTTGAGGTTAAAAATGATCAATTTAGGACAAGCGTGTCGCAGAAGTTTTTCTAGCGCAACGGATACAGTACATACAGATACCATTTTATGCTCACAAACCAACCATGAGTAGGAGATGTCCGACAGAAAATTTCATGTAGATCCAAAGGTCTTGTAAAAATTGACACCCCGATATGTGTAAGTCGGGAAGGGGGCTACACCTACAGTCTGGGGGCTACACCTGAAGTCGGGGAGGCTACACCTGAAGTCAAGGGGGGCTACACCTTAAGTCGGGTGGGGACCTACACTTTTCTACAACATATAACGCGTAAAACCTTAACTACTTCTAAAGGTTCTGGATTTGGATTTGGTCGGGGGGCTACATTTTCATTATTTTTAATACGTGGCCCGATTCTAGTGGGGAGTTACTATATTTCTATCCGGCCTATTGTAAGACTGTATGCTAAATTTCGTTTTTTAAACTGAATTTCCGTAAGGTCGGGGGGGCTACATTTTACATACCTCATTTTTGGCACTTTGTGACCTTCGGCGTCATAACTAAGCAACACAGACATACGCTCACATTTTTTTCACTGACACCTGTACCGATTACGATTATCGTTATATAGAATCATTGGCGCTAGTGCACTTTGACATTATTTACCAGCGTATGCGAGTTGTCAGATTTGACCTAGGTCGTGGGGGGCTACATGTCACGAAAAAACTTTCTGAAGCTTGGCGTCAGCTTCAGTGTCTATGTTTACCCCCAAGTTTTTCCGGAAAAATTAGCAAATATCAAACGATCACAGTGAAATGAAAAACACACATATGTATCATGTGCTGGCGATACCGCGAACGTTTACAGTGGGACATGTGCTTTTGGCTTCATTTGGCCCATCCGATTTGTGGACCCCTAGCTCCTGCTATGTTAGGGGCACAGAAGTCCACCATACCTTATAATGACCGTCGTACAGCATATTACTACACCACACAGCGCCATTAAATTTCCTTCCAAAAGACTGGAGGTATGGGCCAAAAAAGTGCCGATGTAGCCACCCGTCCAAATTACATGGTTTCATGAAATGACCCATATCTAATTCACAGGTTTTGTGTTTTCGACGAATATTACAATTGACTAGTATAAAAGGGCAGAAAAGTCGAGTGACCTAATGTATGAGTTTTCAAGAAATTATTGAGCAATTATTCATAAAAGCAAATAAAAGGCGTCAAGCAGCCTTTTACAGTCGCGGCCAGAAATAAGTGCAAATTAACCCATCACAGTTTCAATTTCAATTAAACGAAGTTTCGATCTATGTCGATTTAGATTTTTTCCGCAATTTATAATTTATAAAATGGCGATTTAATCGAAATTTCGCTCGATTTCTATTTCAATCGTCTTCCATTGCAGTTCTATTTTTGGCGGCGAGGCTAACTATTTTTCAAACTGTTTTTTCCTGCGAATTATCTAAGTACATGAGCTCTCCGAAATGTTTTGCCATAACTAGAAATTTCAGCGGCGTTAGACTTAGCGGGATTGAGAGAGTACAGTACTGGCCACAAATGTACGCGACTCGCTCGTGGGAAAATAAAACTGTATTTTCATTTTTTATAATTTGTTCGTTGCTCGCTCGCTCGAATTGTGTCGAGTACTGAGCGCTTCACAACTTCCTGGACCTTTCGTTTTACAACTGCGCCACTGGTGGCTATATATCTAAAATACTACCATTACAATAATTAACCGATGGCCCTGCTACAAACCCATGAACATAAAGCATTTGGGATAGACCCAGCCAGAAATCGATGCAAAATAAAACTGAAACGAAATATTTATATAAGTCAAGCTAAATGTCCACCCGAATACGAGATTGCATTGACGTCTGGCAGCGACTGTTTAAGAATGCCATGGCATTGTCGACTTTCGTCGACAATACTATAGTCACACACTCTCGAGCCGAGCGCTAGGCATCGGATAGCTGCTGCAAACACCGACTACCATGTTTTTACAAATGATGTTATTCGAAGCACGATAGTAGCCTGGGATTTAAACGTTCGATCCGGTGTTTCTAAATCCAACGTAGATACCGAGATAAGGTCGAAGTAGTTACATACAACGAAACACCACGATGGAAATTATAATCCAACTTATTAATCTACCGACGGACAGTGGTACGTTTCATCTAGCAATAATTGAGAAATGTGTTTTCATGAATTCGCTCAACTAACAGCTCTACTGCTGGGAATTTATCGAGGCTAGGTCACAGCAGTAGCTACAATGACCACCACTACGTCTAGTTAATCAGCGGACAGTGGTGCGTTTCATCTGTAAATCATCTAACGAAAAATGTGGAAAATTATTTTCAGTCACTCACCTAACTAACACCTACTACTGGCCGTGCCGCACCGCTATACGTTAGAGCCGGTGGCCTAAAGACACAAAATAACTCCTGCATTTATTATTGTTGTAAGTGAGATCCTTCACCACTCCCCATAAGTCATCAAAATGCTCACATTGAAGACAGCGAAAGTAAGTTGTGGCCAAGAGTGATGCGAACACTGTAGTATAACAAATATATAACACTGTAGTACGTCCACCTTAGGCGGGAACACCTAAATTTATTGTACTTTTGTCAGTTCACGATCTTAAAACAGATGACCGGACACAAATCACTGATTTTACTTGTGTACGCGAACGCGACTTGCGGCGAAGCAAACAGAAAACGCTAATAGCGGTCGCTATTTCACGATTTCATATCGAAATGTAGTGGCCATGTACACTTGAAAACACGATTCCAATCCGATCTGTATCGCTTAGTTTAACTGCCTTCACCAAACTGCCAAAATTATACCCGAGGGCATGACCTCATCAGTTCGGATCTGGGGAAACGGAAACGACTTCGGGAAGAGTGTCTGGGGCAACACCTCAGTTCATCTGGGGTGCCAATTGAACTGGGGCACCATAATGAACTGAACCTGCCACAGAGAACATCAAAACGTGTAATTTAGCAACTAACTGAGACTGTGCTTACATAAAAGGGGAAAATTTAAACGAACTTTATCCTTTATCCCCGAAAAGAAAATGTGGTCAATTTTGCCAAAGTGTGGGAGAATTTGAAAATTTTTATCTCATGTGAGAAAAAAATTCGATAATTTTTACTCGTGCAGAAAAGTACCCTGAGCGAAGCGAAAATTTACCTGGGGCCACAGACGGGGAAAACATGGGGGAGGTCGATATATCTGGGGGCCTTTCCACCAATTTAGACAGGTTAACAAATTCCTAGAGGGAGACTAAGTGTCGCGATTCAGCGTATCATATGGTGAACTCGAACAAACTTGGGAAACCGGCAAAATATACACGTGCACAAACCGCGTTCGTAGATCACGAAGCCCATCTTAACAGTCGCTAAACTACGCATGCCGACCCCAGAATTCTGATCGTGGATTTTGGCACTATTCTGTTTCGTGATTTTGGACAAAAGAACAACATTGGTGTACGCATCTAAAGTGGACACAGCGCGCATGACTGCCAATTATAGCAAGTATTTTTCTATTTTCTAGCAAATAACGAAAACCTAAATCGTCTAAATACGACTTTAGGCCAGCAAATAATAATTATAAACAAACAATTAACAAAAACAACACAACACTAACGGTAATCAATTATAGCAAAAAGAAACCAATTATAGAAAACAACAACAACAGCGCATGATCAACTTACGAGAAAAGACCAGCAACAGGGATTAGAGTCCAAAACGATCCTTGTATATTTATCGAACAATTTATTAATCAAATAATAATAAATTAAGTATATAATGCTTAAATTTTAAATAGTTGATAAAATCTTGCTAAAATTTAAAATAATATTTTGTTTAATGAGGACGGTAGTCTGCTACTGACCAAATAAACAACTGAGCTATAAATAATGGGGTTGTGCTTTCGGTGGATGATGGGTATATCCGAATAAGTCCGCATCCAGACATGCACCACCACAATGGCACTCGTACAACAGCTACAGCATCAAAACTGACACAAGCTGCACGACCGAACTATTTAAAATACACTTTCGGCTGACCGCGACATCATATTGATCGGATGCGACGGGCTACGGCCGAGCCGACGCTTCGGAAGCTTCTCCAGCGTTCGATGCAACATATTGAAATAAAACCGCTCTTCCGGGTCGTACGCCCATGTTGCCATAAGAATGTCCTGGAAAGATCCATTAAGCGATTAGTCTATCAGGTTGATCAACAATATTAGACGTTGTTATCTCTATTTCGCTTTCCAATTCATGTTGTAACAGTTATTAATTTATATATATACGTATATATGGTACCGCTGGAAACTTGTTCGATGTTCGTTCGAAAACTATATATTTGTTGTGTTCGAAAATTCTGTTAGATATCCTTCAATATGTTCACATGTCTGAAACGCGTACCAAAGTCATTTCAGGCAGTGTTTATAGTTGAGTAATACCATATATCAGTAATATGTTGCCGTTGGCAAAATATACAAAGTTCTAGCCCGGGCTAGTTAAAATAGAGCAAGGTGTAGTTTCTTGTGAGGGCGCCAGGGGGAAAATTTCGAAAACATATTTTTATTGTCTGTCGATGTCATTCATAATTGATCGTCGGCTGGATGTATCTCGACAATTTTTTGATAGCAAAAACGATAACGATGTGCAATTTAGTTGAACGCCATCAGCTCCGACCCTGTCTTTCGGGTCAAAATGGCAAAGAACCGGTTTTTAAGGATTCTTTGACAAATCTGGCCATACGGGTACCAATTTTTCGCAGCCCAGTCACATAGGCTTCTCATCGAGTCAGCTTGTCGAGATCTACAACTATGCTGAACAACACTTTTTTGTGGGAACAGTCCCTGTGCGGCTGTGGACCTGAACATGGTTCGTAGAACCGTTCTCAAAAATATCTATTTTTCATACTTCGGCATGTTGTTGCGCGTTTTACCTAACGAGTGTATATTAGGTTATCAAACACGCTGAAAACGATAACTTTGTTACCGAAGGCCCAACCTGACGAACGTACGGTCGACGAACCCCATTTACAAAATGTAGTCTGCTCCGTTTTTATGCATTCCGTGCGGGGCAATATGAATAGACTTTAATATACGTGTTTCGCTAAACTCAATACGATGGTGAGGCTATCTAGAGTCAGCAGGAAAGACTATGTCAAGCTTTCTCAGAGGCTTTCAATGGAGCTAGGGTCGATGAACAAGATTTCCAAAATGTAGTCTGGCTTTATTTGTTTGATTATATGTTGCGTGCAGGGTATCAAAGATGTATGCCTTTTGAGTATACGATAAAATGGTTATCTAGAGTATAGTACGAATATTATATGTATTTTAAGTGGTTTCAACGTGTTTACGGTAGATGTGCTTGATTTTAAGAATATAGCCTGTCTTCAGATTTTTGAACTTACGTTTTGCCCAAAAGGGCATCAAATATGGTCTATATAGGTTTTACGGCGTCATTTGGGGTCTGAATGTAGCCTTAGTCCTTTTTCATCAGTTGGCTTAGATTGTGCTTTAACAGCATTTATAACGGTATATAGGTTTTTCGGTACATTGTTTACGATGTTGTGGTTATCTATAATCTAATATGATTGCGCCATGATGGGCTTTTTGGTGTAACTTGACCGTCGGACACCGGATTTACCGAAAACACTGCGTCTATCACTTCTATCTATATTTTCTAAGCCTTCAAATAAGTTATTATACGTTCTGTAACACACAGAATAGGTGGCGTTAGTTAACTCATATCACATCAGTATTATAGCTCAGCATCAGTAGCTTTCCATGGATCTAGAAGTTTTTGGGTGGTATTTACATCAAAAATCTGTATCAGGTGTTTACACATAACGACAATATATATAGATGGAACCACGTAATCCCAAGGTCACCATCGCTTGGGATATACAGTTTTCGGTTACGATTGCGCACTGATGCGACATATTCATATTAGTATATTAAGGCTTCTCCATGCCGAAAATTATTGGGCGACGTATATGGTGCACCCCTCCGTCAGAACAAGAGCATGGAAGAATACGCCAGGAGGCATGAAATGGGGGATACATACGAGATGAGGTAGGCACTCGCTGATATTGAGCTATATCCATTAAAATTTTTGAAAAAAATAATCACTAAAACTTTATAAACAAAAAGACATCTAATAATCGATTTCGAGGCAGAGTTTGGCTAACCTTGAGCTCTTTCGGCGCCTGAAGATTGTTGATAGGCGGCTTTACACCGTTGCCGACTTGCCAGACAATCGACTCCGGTGAGTTCTTTTTAAACGGAAATTCGCCCGTTAACAGTTCGTACCATACCGTTCTAAAAAGGACATGAATGACAAATACATTACGGCGCATAATTATTAAACTAGAATAAATATGACAGTCAATAAAAATACAAATTAAGGACCAACAATTTTGCAATAGCGATAGTTATCTCTTGAATGCAAATTTGCACAAAATTACAATTTTAATTTAGAGGTCAATTTTATAATATATATATTGCAAATGCTGCACCGACCAACACTAATACCTGGTCGTAGAGGGGCTGATAGAATACTGCCAAGTTAGACATGGCCGGGCTGTGACGTAGGCGTCGTTGAAACGGAGTGTCTTACCATAGAAAGCAGTAAAACTAAAGCGCCTATAGAATGTAGCAGTAGAGTTTTTAAAAAGATAAATTGTCCAGATGGCGATGAAAAAGATAAATTGTCCATGAACTAAAACGCCTATAGATTGTAGCAGTAGAGTTTTTAAAAAGGTAAATTGTCCAGACGGCCATGCCAAATCAGACACACACATGTGTTGCTTACAATCAATGGAGCCTAGGGTAAATTTAAGTTTTACAAACAGCGATGATTGCTTATAAACCAGTTTTGCAAACTTCAACTAAAGAAAAGATCCCGACAACTACAGTAAATACATGCAGGCTCTATTGCATATCGCTTGTTATTGGTGCATGCGAACGTCCACCCTAAAACCTTTTCGAAGCTCATTGGTCAGCGACTTACCCAAACGCGTAGCTATCCGAAGCGAACGAAAATGGGAGATCTTCAATTTGTGAGCTGTCGTCGAACGTCGACTGGAGAGCGCGCATAATTTCCGGCGCCAAGTAGCACAACCATCGATCTGGCACAGTTAGGTACTTCATACGGAATCTGCAAAAAAAAATATAAATAGATAGCCATGAGAAAGTATTAAAACGGAGAGAAAGAAAATGTCCGCCCGTTTGGAACGTGTCAGACTCAGTGAGTTTCCATTTAACAACAGATTTTACTACTTGTTTTTGCAAGCTTGCGCTTCGGTTAAACACTGATTCGTAATCGTAAAGCACCACCAATGCTTCCATTACACAAAAATGTTTTCGTAAGTCACAATTATTTTAAAGCTACTGAATTTTCCACGGAGGTCACCGGCAAAAGTATACACAGTTACGCGAAGATTGGCCAAACGACCATCTAGCTAATAGCAAATATAAACCAAAATTCAACTGACGATCAAATCAATATCTAACCGTTTGACCGTTTTACAATAAATTGTCAATAAAATTTCCGTTACACAAACATTATTACTTCCCAGGCGCAATCGCAGCCATTAGCCATTAGTTGTGGGAAAGCCTCTGAATTCTAAGCGTAGGCATTTAACGCTGGGATGCTGTTTTGGAGACTCGACCGTTTGGTGCCTCCGAAACCTCATGGGGCCAACTTTAAAACCAACTTAGGTAACCATCGCAATAACACGTCATACGTAGCTGAAGTACTTGCCAGGAATCAGTGCTGTTCTTCCGATGCTTCTCCGAGAAATCCAAACTGTGTTCCACATCTGCTCAAATTTTGTTCCAGACATGTTGTTTCAAATCATGTGCGAGCGACATGGTTCGTTTAATACACAAACGTTGTTACCTTTGCATTTGTGTCGTATTATTTTTGTCCGTGACTGTATTTGGGAACAACCGTCCTTTAGCCCACCAACTCATCCAAATACGCACATTCCTGTTTGTTACGTTTGAATTAGTGTCGTATTTTTGTCCGTGACTGTATTTGGGAACAACCGTCCTTTAGCCCACCAACTCATCCAAATACGCACATTCCTGTTTGTTACGTTTGAATTAGTGTCGTATTTTTGTCTGTGACTGTATTTTGGGAACAACCGTCCTTTAGCCCAGCAACTCATCCAAATACGCACATTCCTGTTTGTTACGTTTGAATTAGTGTCGTATTTTTGTCCGTGACTGTATTTGGGAACAACCGTCCTTTAGCCCACCAACTCATCCAAATACGCACATTCCTGTTTGTTACGTTTGAATTAGTGTCGTATTTTTGTCCGTGACTGTATTTTGGGAACAACCGTCCTTTAGCCCACCAACTCATCCAAATACGCACATTCCTGTTTGTTACGTTTGAATTAGTGTCGTATTTTTGTCCGTGACTGTATTTGGGAACAACCGTCCTTTAGCCCACCAACTCATCCAAATAACGCACATTCCTGTTTGTTACGTGTGAATTAGTGTCGTATTTTTGTCCGTGAATGTATTTGGGAACAACCGTCCTTTAACCCACCAACTCATCCAAATACGCACATTCCTGTTTGTTACGTTTGAATTAGTGTCGTATTTTTGTTAGTGACTGTATTTTGGGAACAACCGTCCTTTAGCCCACCAACTCATCCAAATAACGCACATTCCTGTTTGTTACGTTTGAATTAGTGTCGTATTTTTGTCCGTGACTGTATTTGGGAACAACCGTCCTTTAGCCCACCAACTCATCCAAATAACGCACATTCCTGTTTGTTACGTTTGAATTAGTGTCGTATTTTTGTCCGTGACTGTATTTGGGAACAACCGTCCTTTAGCCCACCAACTCATCCAAATAACGCACATTCCTGTTTGTTACGTTTGAATTAGTGTCGTATTTTTGTCCGTGACTGTATTTGGGAACAACCGTCCTTTAGCCCACCAACTCATCCAAATACGCACATTCCTGTTTGTTACGTTTGAATTAGTGTCGTATTTTTGTCCGTGACTGTATTTGGGAACAACCGTCCTTTAGCCCACCAACTCATCCAAATACGCACATTCCTGTTTCAGTAGTCTACCTCTTAGTGTTGAAGAAGAAAAGAAAAAAAATCCCCGTGTTCGACTTACTCCTGCTTGGTCATTTTGCCACACAAACGCTGCATGCTGAACAAGCCGAAATCGGTTATCACAACGCGATTTTGATTTTCGATAAATATATTCTTCGTACGCAAATCCTTGTGACATATTTTCTTGCTGTGGAGATACGACATACCCTAAAATGACCTATAATAATAATTAACCTTCTCATGCCCGAATTAATTTCTGTATCGGGCAATGTTTTACAACCTCAAGCCGACGCCAGGGATAAAACCAGAAACGTTCGGGCGAAAATTACGCATGCAAACCACTGAGCTACAGTCGCGGCCAGAAATGTGCAGATGCCCAACGTACGACAAGCTGCGACTCACAATGTGCGTTAGATCCATTTGGACCTAGTGGTAACGAAAGGATTAACAGATAACGCGCACCATTTATTTCAGCGCGTTTCGCTAACGATTTACAGTCGCTCGCAATTTTAAGCCGTATTGCAAATACGTTTCCGACTGAGGTACATAGCGAAAGCTGCTAAGTAGATCAAATAAGCATGTGCTAGCTTTTCGTTTGACCACTTTAACACTCAGACCCTGTGAACCTTTCGTAAAGGTATTTTATTTTATCCGAAACTCGGGATTAAAACAACTGTATCAAGTGAATATTGGTACACATGCTGAGTTACAAGTGTATGATAGAACTTTGAACCAGTCAACCTTAATGAGAGACTGTGGGGAAACTATAGAACGCAGACCAAGCCTACGAAGTGCACAAGCACGAATTGTTTAACTATCCGACCAATTTCAATGACAAGGTTTTAACCATATTTCACTGAAATACTGTATGAGTTCTTAAATAATTGCGACACCGAACTTGTTAATAAAATCAAGTTGAACCAATACCATTATGTATATATATTTATCTATTGTTGAGCAGTAATATGACAGTCTTTGTTAAAGAAAACGTCAAGAATTTAGCGCTTTTTATCTAAAGCGAGGACATTATTAGGTAGATTGTTGTTACTAAGGATCACTAGTTAGAATCCGGCCAACTGGCATATCCCGACTCAGAAGATCGAATGCATCACATCTGGATTCCAGAATTTAAAACAATGAACACAGCACATAGCTTGAATAAACTTATGCTCTTACCGCTGCCTACACTTCCAAAACAATTACTAGTTTCGCTATTATCGACATAACATCTTTGTTTGCAGTCTTGATTCTTCCATTTTTAATCTGATATTCTTATAATAATTCCAATGTGCGGTTGTCCGAACAATGTTTACTTTAACAATACTAATTATTGATAATTTATGGCCTAGTTGTCTCAACAGCGGCTTTCAAACTTGACGTACCGTACAAATTTGTGTAGCAATATTGATGATTTTGGGCAAATCAAAGCGGTCATGACGATTGTGTAAGTGGGTATAAAGCGTGTGGCCGCGACAAAAATTCATCACAATTCCCATCACAGGTGGGTCGATGCAACAACCCAAAAATAGGATCAAATTTACATGGCGTGTACTGTGGAATGTCCAAACCTAAAAAATGAATGACAACAATTTAGCATTAGCAACATGGAACTAGTAAAACGAGAGGAAACGGAGCGAGACCGCAAGGCCTTTATTCCAAGTGCAAAATAGTAAGGAAACTATCCATCATTATATTTTAGCGAGATACACATCATCAAAAGATGCCCAATTCCACAATTTGTGTATTGGACCACAAAATTAAGCTTAATGAGTCCCTGCAAACGCTCCAGAAATATAAAAACTCCAATACGGGTCATTTCGCGCTACGATGTCCTTTTGTCCCAGAAAAAAATAATAACTAATAACTTTTTTGGCTCCGATTATCTTCATTTTTACTCCCTATAACAAAAAACGTCAAGGATTCCGAATTTGAGGCTGTTATAGTAAATTTTTAACCGTTCTGACGCTATAGCTTCCCAACTACCACAATTGATGGCCAGCATATCAGACGTAAAATGGCCTCTGGCATTCCACAGTTTGAATATAGCCTAGATTTTGTGATTATATATCTCGTGAAGCCTATCGACGCGTCAAAATGAGGCTTCGCCGAGCTCCGCATGTCAAAAATAAAGCTTATTATGCCTATTCTTGGGCCGAACTTATCACTTCTAAAATACTGAGGTGCCGATTTATAGCTGCTACTAAATGAAAACGAAAAGGCCATACACGGTAGCTTTTTGTATCGATAGTTTAGCCTGGGAGAAGTGTTATGCCAAAAAAATTTACAATATTCCCTTTTCCAGACATGTTAGAATGCCAGAAGTAAGAGGTGGCCGCGGGGGGAGGGGGTAAATTTTTTATTTAAATTCAAGACCGCTCAAAAATTCTAGAAGCGACACCCAACTGTCTTTTTCACATCGTCCACTCTACATTATTTCATCCAAAAATTATATGGTACATGCATACCAATTGCCAGTGTACATTGCCTGGTGACGTGGTCGGGAGGGGGGTGTAAAATTCAAAATGTCCAAAAAAAATAATTTTGTGTCATATGTGGCCGAAATGCAGTGCCAGAATGTAATATGCCACAATATGAACTAAAGGCGCGAAATTTCATCAAAATGCCGTCACATGGCCGATTTTTCAAAATTTTTGGTGGTGGTCGGGAGGGGGTGGGGGTAAAAGTGTGGTCGGGAGGGGGGTAAAAGTGTGGTCGGGGGGGGGGGAAAAGTGTGGTCGGGGGGGGGGGGTAAAAGTGTGGTCGGGGGGGGGGGGGTAAAAGTGTGGTCGGGGGGTAGGGGTGTAAAAGCCAGAGATCAACAGGTCGGCCGTGAGATAGAGCTCAGATCGTTTCACCGTTCTCTTCCTCATGGGAATGAATCATAACAGACAAACTAACAGTCTTGTACTCACTCCACAACACCCCAAACTTGCAATGGTCGGGCGGGGGGGGGTAATCAAATCTGCTGAAATTGATCTTTTAACCCTGGGGGAAGTAACAAGAAGCCCGTGGGTTAATACTTTTCAAAAGGTACCCAAGGGATAGGTATGCTCTATGAATAACGTTTATGTCCCATACATAAGTAACGAGTAATGACTAAAAATAGAATTTGGTCGGGGGGGGGGGTTAAAATGGGGTTAATTCCATGTCGGCCGCTCCCACTCTCCAGGATTGCTGTAGATTTGAAATGTGTGTAACTAAAAACGTAGTGTAGACCTGACTAATTCTGCACAAAAAAGAATTTAGGCCATAATTTCTAACATCGAGCAACACCATTACCCGGAAAAAACAGGTCGTAATATTAGTCATTACGGTTTTTGTCAATTTGGGACCTATGTGGATGTCCAGCCCCTTATGGCAAAAAATTTTTGTTGTTTAAAACAGCCAAGTAATGAGGCTTCCTGGCGTAAATAGCATTTTTGCCAGTTCCCTGCCCATGTCTGTGCTACAGACCAAAATATCCACTTTTACCCCCCACCCCGACCAAAAGGACATCATAGTGTGAAATGACCCATACTCATATTTAGTGCAGTTTCCACAAGAATTATACTTTGGTAAATTTGAAAATAAAACCACCCCGTTGTGTGCGCTACAGAGTAAACATTTATCGTTGTTCATTTGCAACATGCAGGAAAGTCTGATAGTACAATTTCGAAAAATTTAACAGTCACTGGTCATTATTTTAATTTTGGCCCGTAGCTCGGTTGGTTAAACACAAATCGTGCCGAAGTCGTAGCTGTAGAAGATGGGTTTCTACGCCGTGCTAGTCATTTTTAATTTGATGCCTCACACACACCGAATACCATCCTAGAATACCGGCTATTCCTCACAAAGCTACTAATCGGTGTATTCCGCGCATGCAATCAAACCTGTCGTACAACAATCATACGCATAACATAAAAATGTTAGTTTCCCGTGGTCGTTCAAGCTACCAAAATCACACCTGGGGTCCCCGAGTTCGGAAGTAGGTTCACCGAGAGTCCATGGCAGTAATTTGCCCATTTGAACTAGGGCATATAGCACTACAACATATTATGTCATAGAACATATTATTGGCCTCGCAGTAAAAAATATGGGGAAGCGAGGAACCTAGGAGACCGAAATACCGCCCTCTCAGATCCGCTATTTGGAGGAGCAGGATTTCTTCAAGCGCTGAAAAGTTATGAGACAGACGGATAAAGACGGAATTTATGCGCAGCTCGCAGCTGAATGAGAGATATCCAGTCGAGGTGTGTTTCAAGTTTTTACAAGACCCTCGGCCAAAAATTCAGGCAAAGCAATACAGAAATGTCGTGCACTCAAAAAGGATTTAAAACAAACAGAACACGACAAATAATCCCAACTCTCCCTATACGGCGTTAGGACCAAAACAAGTGGTTTTCGGGGTCATTGGGTAAAAGCAGATGCCGGATTTTGTCTGAGTATCCGTGGCTTAGCCATTTGATTAATTTTATTACTATCGAACTATTTATTAACCTCCTGTTTAAACGCTTCTATCTGATTTTCGTCTTCAACATGATCCATTTTGAGGTATTTGATCGCAATCCAGCCATGCCAATTTCCGCGACGTACTTCACCAAAACGGCCGGTGCCGATAAGCGAATCGGGTCGTTCGAGGTCCCGTATATCTTTCAACGGAATAATCAATTCGTTCCACGACAGCGGATTGCCGCGAATTGTTGCCCTTAAACGTAAATACCCCCTACGTATAATGTTTATGGAAAGCTGTATGCAGTGGTGCTCAGCTTTTGCCAATATAACAAACTACTGTACCGATAGTTATGAATGGTTTAAAAGTGTCCTTTTCATGATGCATCCGCAGCTCCTGTACTATTAAAATCTACTGAAAGTTAAGATTTTGGTCCACGGAAATTGAGAGCATTCATTCAGTTTAAAAACAAACCGAAGATTCAGTACAATTTTGCCATGCAATAATCAATGTATAAACAGAAAATGTACGGCAAATATTAAATACGGCCCTGTTTGAATATAAAATTTAGTTCAAAAATTACAGTCACATTCTCTAGTTAATGCAACGAAACAGTTGATCGTAAATGTATTGCACAAATGCTTCTTTAACAAAGATTTTGAAAATATTTTCCCACATAATACAGAAATATTAAATTCTATTAGCTTTCAAAGGTTCTAAAATTTCCAAATTGGGTATTGTGAAATGGTTTACTGCCGTATCAAATTAAACTGATAAGTTTGAAATAGACGTGAAGCATTTGAAATCAGTATCTTTGTAATCAAACTTTATAAATTGAAACCGTGAGGCCGAAGTCATAAATCCATGATAACTTTCGCTATAACGCAAATTCTCGTGATTCGAAGAATGCCTATTAGTTTTATTTCTTACATCGATGTTCCTCCGTACCTCAAGTGGTTAGATAAAAGCCCAACTGTTTGACCAGAAAATATAATTGATCAAACTCACAATACAGTGAACAGAAAAAAGATACAACGAATGAGATCAACACACACCGAATACAGTGTTAGTTAGAAACCAACAACAAAATCAGTAGTTACAGCAAAACAATTATAAAATGAAGAACGTTTGAATGAAACGCTGGCAATGGATCGTTCTGACAATCTTGTTCGCCAGTAACCAGTTAGATTATGGCACGAGCAGCCGTTTTCCAGCCAATCCTAACCCTTAAGTATCGTATGGGATACCTCTAAGGCGCTCTGCGGTATCGGCAACCGTTTAAGGTCTCTTGGCAGTATTATTTGTTCGCCAGTAACCAATTAGACTATGGTACGAATGAATAACCGGTGGTTCCTGCTATAAACCTATTGGTGGGGGAGGGGAATCCGGAATTTTTATGTGTCTCCTTGCAAAAATGAACGCCTTGGTTGGGTTCCCTGCTAAAATTTTTGGCTCTCACTCCCCTGGTAAAACACCCTCATTGGCATAAAAATCCAGAAGTTAAAATTGGACTAATTCCAGCAAAAAACGGCTGAAAAGTTGCATTAAACCTTAAAGACGTTTTTGAGCCTATTTTTTAACAATTTTAGCGTATTCCCTGAAAAATATTAAATTTTGAAAAATTTCAAATTTCGACCCCAGTTCAACCAAGGGGCTTCACATTTCCAGCCACATGGCAATTTGGCACCACCAGCTCCGACCCAGGGGACATTTTGCTAAGAGAAAAACGACTAAAAGCCCCGTCAGAAACGCCATATAAACGTTGCGATGGAAACAGCGATTTTGAAATTTTTTGTTCCATGATAGAATATTAGTACAAATTTCATGTCAGTGAACCGGGGGAGCGCAAAACGTGCAAAGGCGCACGAACTGAGGCACCCGGTTATTGCCAGAAGGTATTTGAAAATGCTAGGCCCCATCTTCCCACAATTTGGAGAGCCCAGTAACCGGATGTGATGCTCTTCTAAAAATTTTTATAACGAGCTCTCAAAGGCTACCGCTTGGTTTATTCGTACGTAAGGATTTAGTAAGTCAATGACTGAATTGTCTGCATTAAGTTGCTCCTATAACCCCAAACGTGCTGTTATGATCTTGAAGTATGAATACGATAAGGAATACAGACAATCACAAAAATATGATGTATATAATTTGGAAACACAACAATATCTACTTCGACCAGACGATAAATAATTGCTGATCAACTAACATAAAACTAGAAGGTGTATTAACCCGCGATTGGGAAGCAAGCGGTATCACTGAAGCGAGCGACGTTTATAATCATAGATGTGTTCGAAAGAAAACTCATCATTTTTTCCAGCTTCAAAAACTTTTATATCCACAGATTTAACAAATTACACTATTAGATTGAAATCCGCAAAATCATGCATAAAAAGCAAAGGGGTCTCGAGGCATGTAATATTATGCAATAAAGATATAGATACAAACAAATGAAGCATGTCGTTATTTTCAGCATCGTTGAAAACTTTATAACCCTATAAATTCCAGAAATTATAACATCAGGAAAATCACGGAATCATGCATGGCTCAACGGAGAGGGGTTCCTGGGGATCCAGTACCATTCCAACCACAAAAGAGGCACATCGGTCACAGAAACGTTCAAACGAATCAGTTCATCGTTTTCAGCATCAACGAAAACCTTTGTAATGATGAAACAAAAAATGACATTACATTGAAAATAACTATGTCATGTATGGTTCTTGGGGAGGGGTCCCAGAGGATATAGTACCATTCCAAAAGGTACACCGGTCACACATACGTTCAAATGAATCACTACATTTTTTCCGTGACCCCGAAAACCTTTAGTGACTACAAATAATACGTATAAAGGATTATCTTAAAAATATAATATATAAAGTGTTAAAATTGGTCCATTTGGTTACCCTATATCCTTATCCGCCATTCTAACAAGAAAGTGTCGTTCAGTAAAGTTGTAATCTTATCCACATAAAATATTTTTGAGACTTGCAAAAATACATTTTTTTGATTTGATGCGAATTAAAAACACATTTTTCCTCGGTCACAAAAGTCGAGGGGGTACCCTGTTTAAATAGGGTCTACCACACGCCATGGGTGGGTTGCATAGATGAAACATGTGACCGGTCAGAATATAAGCTATCATGTGCATGAAGCCTATGGGAATATCTTTATTCGTTCTTGAGATATTTAAAAAAACTATGCGGACGGACGAACACTGCAAAATTTATCCGTGCACGTACAAATAAATGCTTGCTCGCAGCGGAACCGAACACTAAAACTGAGACAGAAATCTGTTTCTAAGGCTACTAATAGCTGCAGTCAAATATCACCGGCTCAGACATTGTGCCGTCGGACTAAATCAGTCTGACATAAAAACATTTGCAAACTGAAACACACACGAGGACTCGAAATGTGTATTAACGAAAGCAAACCGCCCACACACGTGCCAGACAGCAATGCTAAACGCGTTCATCAATTGATAATTGGTATCAATCAACGATCCAAATATTTATCGTGACTATAATTGAAACTGCCATGGTAGCTGATGCTCGAAAGGGGCGCTTTAAAACCACTACTCAAAAGACGCCAAGCAAAACAATAAAGCGTTCATTAGAATGGAACCGATCATACAATAGAGTACGCTCGAAAATCGACTTTGGCTATGACCAAGCGAATAGCAGGCCTGTCCATTATGTCACTACAGCTGTTTCTCGAGTTTAAATCCCAAAACACAGAGTATAGACCAGATTTGGGATCGGGTTGTTTTAACGCAAATGGCAGTAAATAAGCTCGGGGAATACGTCAACGCGCGTTTAGCTCATTTCCGGCAAAAGTCTAAACATACTTTGCAGGTTGAAGAGGACGGGTTTTTGTCGTTTTGGTTGAAGGACAACGTATTTATTTTTCATTAACGTTGAATAATTTTAAAGAAAACCAATAATTTTTACTCATTCTTCTTCAGAGCACTACTACTACTACTACTACTACAACTACTGTTCGCTTACCACTGGTCGCGCCTGAGCGGTCCGCGCTCGGCACCGTCTCCGGCACTACTTGTCGCGGCTGCAGCAGCGTTCCCATTTTCGTCCTGCGAGTCGACACTCAACGTTTTCTCAGAGTCCTGAATAGAAATAAAGCGTGAATAATAATTACTCAAAATTATTCGCCATATCAGTTGGAACAATTTCAATAGAAAAAGAATACTGGAATTTGACTTAGCTTCTGTTGCACACTAAATTAGAATCAAACCTATGACAATAGTTACTCGAGCTGCGAGGGCGGGCAAACATATGCACGTGCGTCTAATATGAGCTTCCCAACAATCACAAAGTTTCAAATTCAGCTTCTTGAGGCCCTTTGAACTATCAGAATAGCAATAACACTCTATAATAATACTGGTTTTTGCATGGAAACGCTACGGCATTTTTAATCACATATAAAAAAGTAAAATGCTTTATTTTTTCGTACCAAGAAGACGAAACTTTTTGAAACTGACCAATCACAAATTTTTAGAAAAATTACAATTGGAAGTCTTTTTAAGAGACGAAAATTACAATAGATATTGGGTTATTTTATTCATACGGCACAAATACGGCTTCACTAAAAGAGAAGCCGTTGGTAAAAACGGGTGCTCCCTTCTCGGTGTCCATACCAAAAATTTTACTCCACTCGGAAAAATACATCTAATCTGCATAAAATTGGCAAAATTTTCATAAATGCAAATACTTTAAAATTATAATAAAAGTTAAAAATTCAATCAAGTTAAGAAAAATAGTTTTGAACGTCTAATTTTGAGATTAATAGAAGGTTTTCGCAACGTTTCTAGGCCAATTCAACAATTTTATCGCTTTTAACTAATAACCCATATATTTAATATTTGGAAGACCAGCCACTCTCCGGTTCAAACCCTTTTCTAATTTTCAGGGAATGATGAAGCCAAAAATACAATTGACATTTTTGATTTTATCACATTCAGTAACCCCAAAAACCTATAGACCTACTGTACTTCTATACCTACGTACATCCATACTGAAAAAATGACCAAATTTGACCATATTCAGCCAATTTGGCACTCGCACGGTCCTACATGGTTATTACCACCCACCGGGCAACATTAAAACAATGAAACTAGAGTATTTAACAGATTATGTAACTCTGTAGGGTGAACGTAACCCCAACAACCAACTCATTTTGTGAAAATATAGAAAATTTCACTTTTTGGGGGTTATAATGTAAACTTTGGATCATTGCTGGAAAACCCTGACAAAATTGTAGGTCACTCAAGTTGTCTATAGAGATGGAGTGGATAGAGGAGTCTCATTAGAAGTTTTTTTTCATTTTGTCACGATGTGTATGGCAAGAGTTATAACCAAAAACGTTGAGGCACGCCAAATGTTCAAAGTCAAAAAATCTTCGATTCTATCGGTTTTGTGAGAATTTAGGTAGGAAATGATTGAAACAGCACAAACACAAAACTAGATGCACAATTACAATCTATTACATGTGGAATAAAAATTGTGACAATCCGCCAATCTGGAAAAGAGATATACAGAAGGAAAAAAGGATTATGCACAACTCCGATCCGTAGTTGCACTCCGTTTAACAATCTCTAACGACGGTTTTGATAGTAATCAAATCTGGAAAAGAGATATACATGAAACAGAAGGAAAAAAGGATTATGCACAACTCGATCGGTAGTTGCACTCCGTTTAACAATCTCTAACGACGGCTTTGATAGTAATCAAATCTGGAAAAGAGATATACATGAAACAGAAGGAAAAAGGATTATGCACAACTCCGATCGGTAGTTGCACTCCATTTAACAATCTCTAACGACGGCTTTGATAGTAATCAAATCTGGAAAAAAGATATACATGAAACAGAAGGAAAAAAGGATTATGCACAACTCCGATCGGTAGTTGCACTCCGTTTAACAATCTCTAACGACGGCTTTGATAGTAATCAAATCTGGAAAAGAGATATACATGAAACAGAAGGAAAAAAGGATTATGCACAACTCCGATCACTAGTTGCACTCCGTTTAACAATCTCTAACGACGGCTCTGATAGTAATCAATTGTAGAAATTATGGAACATCGTTGTGTGCCCTAGGTCAATTTTGTAAATGGTCAACGAAGTGTTAGAAAAACTTAGACAAAAACGTTATCATACTTCAAAAAATATTCTAAATACCTAGACTAATAAAATTGGAAGACAAAAGTTACTACGTCAAATACTTAAAATCAGCGCTGCACTAAAATTTTCAATAATATTAGAAAGCCATCGCAGTGCAAATGTGGAAAGACAATGGTAGCGTGATCAATGACGTGTTCTTAAACAGGAATTCAGTTCCACCATAAGGCATAGCGGTTTTAACAAGAAAAACAGTATGACCTATAAACAATCCTGGACTGTCCACTGTTAAAGCATTGTTTGATACCGTGAAAATATTTTAATGACAGTTAAAGAACTTGAAAATATTATATACAACATATAGAATGCATCTGGAAAGCACAAAGCCCCCCTTCCCACCACAGTTTTCGAAACGCTGTGAACAGGCTAGCGACGATAACGTTTTTCGGAATGATTTATTTACACAAAAGTGCTGCGGAAGGGAGAGCGGTGGAATACGTATTTATTCTCGAAAAGTCTTAGGTCAATACGAAATAAATGCTCGCACGTCATTTTTGATCAGTTAAAAACCTATCACATTCGTCTATAACTAAAAACAGATACCGTATAGGCATTCTTATGAGATCCGCTGCCATGACTTAGCCCGAAAAGTGTTACTGTTAGTCAATACGAAACAAACCCGCCTGGCCTATCCACAGTGGGGGGAAAGGTACCCCCCTTTCCAAATCCCTTCGTGTTCGTGAGATTTTCCCCCATGTCCGCCCCCCACTCGGCCGAAAACCCCCATGTTCAACTAATTCCAAAAATTTGTTATGTCTGAAAATTTATGTTTTTTGTTTGCAAATTGTTTTTAAATCATTAATTACCACTATTTACAATGCTAAAATATCGATTTTTAGCTTCAAAATGCATTCACGGTGGTGCAAATGCATGCAAATATGGAAATAATTAGTATTTTTAAGCAAAATTTATCCCCCCACTTTTAATTTTACCCCGAGAATGAACACGGGGTCCCCCGAAGTTTCCCCCACTTTTCGGTGGCGCTGTGTACAGGCTAGCCCGCACACTTATTTTTCATTTCTTAAACACACCACCACTTCCGTGTAAAACTAAAAAGCATGCACTTACCGTGTAGGCATTCTTATAAGATCCGCTGTCATTACTTACCCCGAAAAGTGTTAGATCAATACGAAATAAACCCGCGCACCTTATTTTTGATTCCTTAAACACCCTACCACTTCCGTGTATAACTAAAGAGCACATACCGTATAGGCATTCTTATGAGATCCGCTGCCATGACTTAGCGTTTTATCACTATCTGACGACATCACGGTGTCCCTGAAAGCAGAAAAAAGAGTAAACCGTATATCACGTAAAATTATATTTAGCAAATCACTTCAAATACAACTGGCAATGAAAAACCGGTACAACACTCGTAAAAACTGAAGATATTCGTCATACAAATTCAAGTTCTTTCCATTTTGATTCGTGGTATAAAATAATCACCTCATCGAGAGCTAGGACTTCGCTTTGGTTCTCAATTGCTGGGATGCTGAGGGTCACTATTACTAGGTTTGTGTAGCGTGATCAATGAACTGGTTAAAAATTACATCATTGGATACTCGATGTCTGTCTGACAGAAACCTTACGTGGGTTGGTTCCCACGATGACAGTTGTTCGATGTGTGACCAGTCGTAGCGGAACAACATTTTTTGAGCGGAGCGACGGCATGAACGTACTCAATGTCAGGATTACCTAGACAACAATGAGTAAATGAAGGAATAGTTTTATTCCGTTCGAACGAAAAGCAAAACATAGGAAGTCACGTGGCTTATACAGCATGGTGATGAATGGCAATCGAAGCACAGCAATAATTAAGCTGTTATGAGCTTAATTAGGGTGTTAATTACCTACTTAGCTTAATTAATAATAAAATTGGAAAGTTGCCAAACTTCTAAAATATCAAACAAAAAAGTTTTTTGAAATAGGTTCAGTGGTTCTTGAGATCCATGAAAGACTAACGGACGAACGGACATCGATTTTTTTGCTCCCAGACAGAAAAAACGCTTCGCTCAATAAAAACATTACGTTATTTGATTCCCATGGAGACAGCTGTTCGATGTCTGACAAAAACTTACGTTAGTTGGTTTCCACGATGACTGCTGCTCGGTTCCGCGGTAGCGTTGCTGTTGGTGCTACTATCGTAGTGCAGTGGCGCTGACGTTGGAGCGATGCCACAATGATTAACTGAGTCTACATGTTGTTGTTGATAAGCGGCTTCGGCAATTGTAATATTCGGTACGTCTAGAACACAAATTCAACTTCATTTTGCGGCATAAATTAACAACACATTAAAAACGATTATTGTTATTCGACTGTCATAACTTAACGAGGATAGGTGAATACGGCAGTGGGGGACAACCATTATTGCCGCTAAAAATATAGAACTGTATCAAAAATAGTGAAAGAAATTTTAATGTCAGTTATGTTAAAGCTTTCCAACAAATCCGCAACGTTTTATTATAGGTAAAAAACTTCAACTGTAAAAACAGAAAGCTTGGTCGATAGGTAGGTAGATAGGTCGATATTGTCCATTTCGGAGCGGACACTTATGACCCACCTTGATAGTCCTAAAACTGTAAAAACAAAAATTACAATGTTTTCCAACAGAGAATTAAAATGTTTTTGCTACCCGAGTATTGTGTTGTATGTCATCTTCATTCGTGCAACTCTACAATAATCACCGTACATATCGGTACAGAAAATAAATTATTTTTGACAGTTCACATCGCTACCAATGATAGTTACATCATTTCTCCCAAAATTCTAGGGAATGGTGTTGTGGTATTAAATTATTTTTGACAGTTCACATCGCTACCAATGATAGTTACATCATTTCTCCCAAAATTCTAGGGAATGGTGTTGTGGTATTAAATTATTTTTCACAGTTCACATCGCTACCAATGATTGTTACATCATTTCTCAAAAATTCTAGGGAATGGTGTTGTGGTATTAAATTATTTTTGACAGTTCACATCGCTACCAATGATAGTTACACCATTTCTCCCAAAATTCTAGGGAATGGTGTTGTGGTATTAAATTATTTTTGACAGTTCACATCGCTACCGATGATAGTTACATCATTTCTCCCAAAATTCTAGGGAATGGTGTTGTGGTATTAAATTATTTTTGACAGTTCACATCGCTACCGATGATAGTTACATCATTTCTCCCAAAATTCTAGGGAATGGTGTTGTGGTATTAAATTATTTTTGACAGTTCACATCGCTACCAATGATAGTTACATCATTTCTCCCAAAATTCTAGGGAATGATGTTGTGGTATTAAATTATTTTTGACAGTTCACATCGCTACCAATGATAGTTACATCATTTCTCCAGAAATTTTAGGGAATGGGGTTGTGGTGGTCTCGGAAGTCGGAGAGTTCAATTAGGAAAGATTTTCTAACTTGTTGCAATGGGTTTACATATTTCATATTACATATATACTTAGTACTACAGTAATTGCGATAGAATAAATATACAGCGCATAGCGGAGACTTACAGGCTACCATTCATTATTATATAGCTAAATCGAGTCGAAAAAACCTTCACATAAATTCCGTTCCAAAAAACCTTCTTGTCATATCCCCAGAAATTTTACACGTGAACCTTTAGGGGGAGCCAAAATTTAGGAAGTTGGCATCTCGTAAATAATAGCGTACATTGATGGGGTCGGCGCGGCGGGTTAGAAGATCGACGCCCTGTAGATAAACCATGGCTTAATGTCTATGCAGTACATTCACAATAATATCTTGGCACGAAATTTCGGCTCTTCCCGCCTAAAAAGAATGTGATAAATAAACTTTAGATTATGATGTAAAACTATGGCCTCATACTCCTCAAAACAGGTATAGAAATATAAAAGAAAAAAAAAAAGAAAATTCATCTAGTTTCTGCGAACCAACCTGGAAATTGGAACTTAGTGGACGTTGTCGGAGCTGCATTACCATTCGCAATAGTTATAGTGTCAACCCGACCCGTTGTGCTGTTGCTATATCCTGTCCCCATATCGGTACTGCTCCGGGTTGACGCTTCTGACGACATAGGTGACGGCGATACGCCGTCTGACGACGCCGTTGTAGAGCCTCCTTGATATTGTTGTTGCGGATGGGGATGCTGCTGACTAGTCACACTTGTGACCGAGCCTACAGCAGCCGTTCCTGGTCCGGTACCCCCTCCACCTGGCGGTGGCGGCGCAGGTGTCGGCGGTGCAGACGAATTACACGACGACGATGACGAATAGTCGAACGGACTGAGTCCACTTGACCAATTTGCAGTGGTTGATCCTGCGCCGATGGCTGGCGGCACCAGAGTATGTTGTTGATATGTTGACGAAGGGTAGGTGTTCCCGGTGGAATAAGGAGCTGTTCCAAGCGTATGCGCTCCACCGGGATAAAGACCATGACTGGAGTTGATACCTCTGCCTTGGATCTGAACCAAGTGTTCTGGTTCTGACATATAATATGTTGGTAGGGTACTGCTACTGCCAGCAACAAAATCGCTGGTCCCTGGTATTGCCTAAAATGGGAACAGTTAATTATACGCATAATGCAAAATTAATCATACAGACGATCTCAAACCTTTTGTGTAATGAAATTGATAATTTCTCTGTAAAGCGTCTGCTCTTTTTA
Source organism: Trileptium ribeirensis (assembly GCA_030248225.1). NCBI lineage: Eukaryota > Metazoa > Nematoda > Enoplea > Enoplida > Thoracostomopsidae > Trileptium > Trileptium ribeirensis. Next base: position 35,435 of record JASANE010025696.1, read on the forward strand.
AGGACTCCTCATTTCGCAGAAAAAATTTCCAGGTTTGCAGGGACGGAAATATAGGCGGTACCACCGATTCGGCCAGGACAATTGATACCGAAAATCGGTCAAAACGCATAGTGACTTAAACGCTAACCGTTAAAATAGTAAGTGAATCGCCTAAGTAAGGCTATATCGATAATAAAAATTTCGGAGCCACAACCAGAGGGAAATTCTCCCAGGTACCTTCAGCTCCACAGGTTGAAATTGACTTCCTCCCAGTTATTTTCGTCATGTGGAGAGATCAGCAAATTACATCCACAATACATATATGCTGCAAATATACAATATAAATATGTACGCGATAAGTATGGAGAAATATAGATATTCGTGCGCTTCAAACTTGTACAACCTTCGCAAAACCATTATCACTACACCTATCGACGGCTAGTTATGCGCTAATTTCAAAGGAGAGACCGCCTCTCTTAATGACGTATTTTACGCTAATTTGAACAAGCAACATTGGAAATCAGTCTGAATGTAATCATGGCAGTACCAGAAATCATTATTATTCGATGGCAAAAAAACTATAGAAGTCGTTATAACAATTTAATATTAATGGTTAAAATAACGAATTTAGACTTTGTTGAGCCGCCCTATATAAGCGAAAATCGATGACGATGACGTTGAGAACAACAACATGAGCAGTAGGCAGATGAGAATAAAAACATACCAGACATTCATCGACGACCGGAGGGAAATAAATGCCGCCAGTTACCTGAGGACCTGAAATATATATTATTGAAATCAATAAATACAACTTGGCGAGGTTCACGGTGTCACTCGGTACTAGCACACGAAGGTATGAAATATTCTTGCTGGACTCAATAAATACAACTTGGCGAGGTTGACTGTATCACTCGGTACTAGCACACGAAGGTATGAAATATTCTTGTTGGACTCAATAAATACAACTTGGCGAGGTTCACTGTATCACTCGGTACTAGCACACGAAGGTATGAAATATTCTTGCTGGACTCAATAAATACAACTTGGCGAGGTTCACTGTATCACTCGGTACTAGCACACGAAGGTATGAAATATTCTTGTTGGACTCAATAAATACAACTTGGCGAGGTTCACTGTATCACTCGGTACTAGCACACGAAGGTATGAAATATTCTTGCTGGACTCAATAAATACAACTTGGCGAGGTTCACGGTGTCACTCGGTACTAGCACACGAAGGTATGAAATATTCTTGCTGGACTCAATAAATACAACTTGGCGAGGTTCACGGTGTCACTCGGTACTAGCACACGAAGGTATGAAATATTCTTGCTGGACTCAATAAATACAACTTGGCGAGGTTCACGGTGTCACTCGGTACTAGCACACGAAGGTATGAAATATTCTTGTTGGACTCAATAAATACAACTTGGCGAGGTTCACTGTATCACTAGGTACTAGCACACGAAGGTATGAAATATTCTTGTTGGACTCAATAAATACAACTTGGCGAGGTTCACTGTATCACTCGGTACTAGCACACGAAGGTATGAAATATTCTTGTTGGACTCAATAAATACAACTTGGCGAGGTTCACTGTGACTCGGTACTACCACACGAAGGTATGAAATATTCTTGCTGGACTCAATAAATACAACTTGGCGAGGTTCACTGTATCACTCGGTACTAGCACACGAAGGTATGAAATATTCTTGTTGGACTCAATAAATACAACTTGGCGAGGTTCACTGTATCACTCGGTACTAGCACACGAAGGTATGAAATATTCTTGCTGGACTCTAGATAACCCAAACATCGTATTCAGTGTACCCAAAACCCTATATAAAGACTATACTTGATGCAATGGGGGCAAATTGCCAATACATTATCAAACAAATAAGGACAGACTATAGTCCGGAAATAGAGAAAATCTAAGCTAAGTACGTCCCGGGTGTGGTCGCACAAAAATGATGTTCTGCACAGCTGTCTCCATGTGCAGATTTCGGGAATAGTTTCTGGAAGCCTGTGTTGCCAGATTTGAGCCACGAAACACTGACTTTCGTGTGTCCAGGTCTGGAAAAGAACGCTTAAACCAGTTTTTAAGATGCTCACCCCAAGTATAGATTCGGAGCTCTTAGCATTCGACAAATGGGTACATAGTCATATCTTCTTCTACTGAACGAAGATTTTGTCGAAATCCAACTATCCGAACATCAGTTATGAGTTACACAAACAGACAACGGAATTTTTACGTTTAGCTCGTTCGGTGGATATTCAGCTCGTTGCGTTACGACAATTTGCAACGCCAAAAGTCAAACTCAGAAATATCGATAGCCCAACAATAAACTGAAAGTTAAAGAGCAAAATCTATGAGTCTCCAAAGATATAAAAGACCGGAAATGCAAAATTTCGACAGATTTTTCGATTATACCGAATAAAAATTCTCTGAAAAATTAAAACTTTACAATATTAGTATGTCTAAATCTGTGCGTAAAATCATTTTGACTGCAGTAAGTATACACTATCGTATCATAGATATGTTTACGGTTAAAAGGCGGTAAAAAAGTTATCAAACTGAAATAAATGTTTTCTATGACTATGCAACGTTTTATTATTCTTCTAGGCGGGACACATAGTGGCTTCTCGTGTTTATCAAACAAAAATAAATGTTTTCTATGACTATGCAACGTTTTATTATTCTTCTAGGCGGGACACATAGTGGCTTCTCGTGTTTATCAAACAAAAATAAATGTTTTCTATGACTATGCAACGTTTTATTATTCTTCTAGGCGGGACACATAGTGGCTTCTCGTGTTTATCAAACAGAAATAAATGTTTTCTATGACTATGCAACGTTTTATTATTCTTCTAGGCGGGACACATAGTGGCTTCTCGTGTTTATCAAACAAAAATAAATGTTTTCTATGACTATGCAACGTTTTATTATTCTTCTAGGCGGGACACATAGTGGCTTCTCGTGTTTATCAAACAAAAATAAATGTTTTCTATGACTATGCAACGTTTTATTATTCTTCTAGGCGGGACACATAGTGGCTTCTCGTGTTTATCAAACAAAAATAAATGTTTTCTATGACTATGCACCGTTTTATTATTCTTCTAGGCGGGACACATAGTGGCTTCTCGTGTTTATCAAACAAAAATAAATGTTTTCTATGACTATGCACCGTTTTATTATTCTTCTAGACGGGACACATAGTGGCTTCTCGTGTTTATCAAACAAAAATAAATGTTTTCTATGACTATGCACCGTTTTATTATTCTTCTAGGCGGGACACATAGTGGCTTCTCGTGTCCAAGCTATTTTTTATAGCAAACAACGTAACTTTTTCATACAAACCTGAAATCAACTTTCGAAAATCGCAAACAAATATATAGTATTGATAATAATGGTATTTATCAAAATGTACGAAAAATGTCCGTTAGCTATGGTGCCACCTAGATAGCGCACCAGCAAAAAAATCGCCTTAGAGCTCGACAATGCCTTTGTAAACCTGTGGTTGTGAAAAGCTGAACCATTTTCTGAAAATGTGTAGCGTTCTCCCGGCCACGACAGCAAGATCAAAGCCATATTTGTACAATAATTGGGAATCATAACCCAGAGCGAATACCGTCATAGTAAACCATATGCCAGAAAAGTATGACATACCGCAATGGCTACGCGCATACGAATCCAAAATTTTACGCTGAAGCTCCTTTGTCATACCACACGTATTGCCGACATCTTGGATACAAGTCAAATGTAGTTTTTTCCTGAAAAAAAAGAATAAAATAAAATAAAATACAATACCAAAACAACCACATAATATTTATTAAACAAGTCAAATGTAGTTTTTTTCCTGAAAAAAAAAGAATAAAATAAAATAAAATACAATACCAAAACAACCACACGATATTTATTAATACTACAGAGTTATAAATAAATTTCACATTTCGGAGCTATTGTGAATCGACAGAAGTATAAAACATATCATAAATATACCAGTTGGACTTGGAATTTATTTGACCTGGTCCACCCTTGTGCATTGTTCGGTAGCGCTGTGTAGGTTTAGAGCAATGTAAACGGTTTGACAACATAGTTAAAGAGGCTGTCTGCAAACGACATATGATACTGGCACATCGCAAAAAGCCTGGAGAATCGAAGCCTCTACCGCTTAATGAATATTTCCACGTCTTAAATAAACTCTCTGAATCTAGTTAAACCTCCGCGATAGCAACAATACACCGGCAATATTTTAGCAACCGTACAGCAGCTCATTTAAACACATAAAAACTGTAGGACCTCTTATTTCATCTTCCAATGATGAAACATAATGAAGTGATTTTACGTTGTAGGCCCTATACTTGCCTTATTTGATGCACATACCATTAAAAAGCTCCGCGATAGCAACAATACATCGGCAATATTTTAGCAACCTTACAGCAGCTCATTTAAACACATAAAAACTGTAGGACCTTTTGTTTCATCTTCCAATGATGAAAACATAATGAAGTTATTTTACGTTGTAGGCCCTATACTTGCCTTATTTGATGCACATACTATTAAAATACGATTATTTTATCATATGCAGCTACCGCGCAATCCTATAAACACACTCTAATGGCCTAGATACGTCAATATTGCAAAAGTTAAAAATTTTTGATGCCAAAATTTACCAAAAACGTTGCTCTACCGTAGGGTGGGGTTAAAACGATCAAATCAATGTGTTTAACTGGTTAAATAACAATTACCATCGCTCACCAAAACAAACCAAAACTCACATGATAAAAATCTTGATGATTTCACTTTTGTAAGTTATTTGTAACTTTGGCTCATAGCTCGAAAACAGCTGTTCTGACATAAAATGCATAACAGCAAAGCAGTAGCTCTCAATAGTGTTCTCCAGTTTTACGATTCGATTTCAAGCATTCTTTTGAGCTATCCCTCGAAACGATCGAAGTTATAGATGCCGCAACAAAAATATACGAAGATTGAAAGCCCAAATTTTATATAAAAAGAATTTCTCGCTAACACTCAGAATTCAAAAATAGGCACCTGTCTCCGCTGGTATAAAAAGCTCGAACGATTCGCGATCGCCACCGACGACGGTATGTTGTGTGGTCCGATTAAACCTTTAGATGGGTCGTCTTCGTGAGACATCAGTGAACAACGGTTACACCATATGAGGATGTATCCACATAGTGGGCACTCCTAATTGCGGGAGGTGGGGGCCCCCCTGACATTTTCAAGTGCCCCCTGGAAAAAACAATGTGCCCCCGATTCGTACCCCATGGCGAAATTTAGAGCCACCCAACGCCTCTTGTCTTTTTTATTGTTTCCGCTCGGTAAAAATACCCAAACGACATAAAACTTGTGCTAAAATTCCGTCTTAAACCCCAAACTTTCGTAAATTTGTAAAAATTTGATTTTTTTCTCCACCGAAACAGTTTTGGAACCGTTTCCAATATGATTTCAACCGTTTTTATCTCGGCAGCATGCCCCCTGGTTCCGAACCCGGGAGCCCCGGTTCATACCAATGGCAAAATTTTTAGCGAACGGAGAGCCCGATGCATAATATCTGGTTTCTCTGTTCGCTGAAAATTGTTACCAGGGGAACATGGGGCTGAATACTACTGTGAAATCGGACCACCTGGTTGAACCGGGCCGTATAAACTAGTAACTCTATCGAGATGGCATAACGTAGTGAAGCATAGGTACACCTACGCCTTTTGTGTATACAGCCAATGAGCTGTCGATATGCTATATGTAGATATCACACAATGCCCCACAAGTTAGGACAAAACTAACACCTTCAATAAGTTTCACATGCCCCAAAACTCCAAGTGCAACCTATCAGCAACGTAACAGGACGCAACAGTAAAATTAGGACTTTTGGGTCGATGAACCATGGCGGCGCCATACCACGTACTTAGAGAACCACGGATCGCAGAGCAAAATCAACACCAGCGATAACTTTGCCATGCCCAAAAACCCCCAAGTAAAACTTGTCAGCCGCCCAGGACGTCAAAACGATTTTCGAATTTTGGATAGAGAAACCATGAGGTTGCCATACTTCAAACCCCATAAATCAAGAACCGGAGTCTTAGTCGAAAAAAAGAATCATCGGCTTTTACCATTTTACTATGGCATAAAACCATCTAGAGAAAAATATTCGAAAATTAAGATAAAAATAACCTTGCTTCCGTGAAGGGTACTAAAATGGGTCCCAAAAAGCCACATTTTGACCCCTGACCGCGGAACCAGACCCCAAATCTAAAACGCTCGTGGATGTACAAAATCGAATATGCCGGTTCGAATGAGAACAGGATCATGAAAATCGGTTAAGTCGTTCCCGAGTTATGGCCGATATCACACACACAGACGGAATTTAAAAGATATCACCCCTACAAAACACAATCTCCACTACGTTTCACTACGTTCTGATTATAACTAGTAACTCGAAAGCGCGGTGAAACGGCGCGAATGTGAATAGTCTTCGCCTATTTACAATGCTAACGTCCCAAATTCAGTTCCCAAGCCCGTTTAAAGTCCCACTATAGCAATCACGCACCAGAAATAGTTATGTTACAAGGCAACAGTGATTTTGATCATATATTGATATCCGAATATGTCGTTATTTCTTCTTCAAGTGACCAAAATGACAAAAACTTTTTAAATTTATAGATCACAAACTTTAAGAATAATTATACTTTGAAAGAGTGGTATAAGACCCCAAATACTTGCCTTATCTGATGCATACCACACAAATACAATTTCTTTTATCGTATTTAGCATCCCCGAAAACCAATAGACACATTCGATCGAGCTACATGCATCTATATGGGAAAGGTGGCAATTGTGGTAATTGACAATTTTTGGTATATACCATAATTATCCAAATTTTGCTCTGGCATCCGGCCGCATGGTTAATAACACAGCCAATATAATGATGTTAAAACAACGGAACCAACTTGTTTAACGAACTAAATGACCATATAACCCCATAGTTTACCATCAAGAAGCAAAAAATTTGCTGGGTTAAAATTTTTACTTTTTGGGGTATTTCTTAAGCTTTGGCTCACAGCTCAAAAACGAACGCTCTGACAAGAAGTGCATAACACCAATGTTATAGTTGTAGCTCGCTAGCATAGCAGACACTACTCTATATGGTGGTGTCCATTTTTCAATGCGAAGTATCTCGATATATACGTCGCGAAATTTCAAAAATGTAATCCTTGACCACTTTGAAACTGTTTTGACCTAGAAGACGTAGTCGGTGGGTTTAGCGTCTAATCAAATGGCCGGAATAGACTAGATTTGTGATCAAATCAAAGATTTTCAAAGAATAACAAAGCTATAGGTGAAAACTCTGCCAGTTTTTCAAAACTCAGTGTTTTGGACGTAAAACACGCCGAAATTGTTACGTAATAAATGACAACCTGATTTGACAAGCCAAAGAAGCTGCAAAGACGTCTCTTGAGGTTAAATGCAACTTTTCAACGAATTTACTTAATTTTGTTTAAGAACTGTAACTTAAGGGTTTAATGCCAATTTAATAGAAGGTATCTGTATCTATATCTATACGTTATTCTCAAAAATTCCCTGGCGAATATTCCTGGAATTAACGAGGACGAACCAACCTGAAGACCAGCCTCTCTGGCTAAGGCATCAACATATAGTATTATCACAATTAAGTTTCCGAATGCCACCAAGATAAGTAAGCAAAAACTGGGCTGCTGTGAAATGCTGTTTTCGGTTGTTACCGGGACATCGTTTAACAGAACACAGAGATTCCCCCAGAAATATACGTCAAACCAAAACGTTCATAAACGAATCCGACTAGATAACTGGACGTAACATACTTGCACGCCCGACACTTGTAGTACTGCATCACCATTCCGATGGGCTGATTACACATCATGCAATTGTCGAAGTTGGACGGCCGAAATCGTTTCTTTTCCCATCTGCAATAATTAATAGTGTAGACGACTACAATTGCCAACTACGTATGGTAGGTCCAAATATCATGGCTGGGCACTTGTCGAAACCAAGTTCTTGAATTATTAGTGCATTCCACAGCATATTCTGATCAGGGTGATGGCGCTGTTTTATCTAGGCAACTGAAAGCCTAGTCCTGCATCAAAATTTCGTCTCTGAAATTTTCGGTTTACAAACATTCAATTACAACTTTGAAGTACCACAGCGGGTCATACAGCAAAATAGGTAGACTTAAAGGAGCGCCGCCCGTCATCCACTTCGCAATAAGTGACCAAACCCTTGTTAGAGAACAGTCATCAGATAATAAAATTTCGTGCCATCCGACAGCAATACAAATTTTGAAACTAGCATGATAATTTAGAAAATATCATAAAATGTCGATATAGGTGGTATTCGAAGTATTACTGTGTGTTTTTGCTCAAATTACTCAACTACCTATAAGTTTGTCTTAACAGTAACGAAATGATGTTTACTACAGCCTACTGGCTAGATTAGATTAGATAAGACTTTAAGTAACGGCGTGATAATTTTGCACAAGTCCAATAGTAGGACCCTTTGCATCACCGTATTCTAATTCTTCTAAACCCATATCAAAGCTCTAAGTTGCAGAATCCTATTAATTTACTCAAACACGTAGTCCTACAATTAGTAACTGCTATTTGTTGAGCACCTAAGAACCTTTGCCTAGCTTCACCCCATTTTGACATCTGAAGACAAAGTGTTCAGACGTTTCAGCCTCCGGGTGACAATATTGACATACACCATTTCATCTTAGTCTCATAGCCCCTAAGATGAGCATTTAAATGATTATGCCCAGTTACAACGTGTATCACAATCAGCAGTCTGTCTTTTCTGAGCTTCCATAAGAAGCGAGATCTCCTAAGATTGACTTCAGGAAAGAAAATCCTTGTCTGCCTGCAATAGGTTCCTCCTCTCCGTCGTCTAGAGTGTTGTCCAGGCAGAGAACTAGTTATGAACTACTAAATATTATCTCAGAAGGTTTACATATGGAATGATTCAGAATGGCAAAACATTTCCTAAATATCGTTACAGGTTATACCTACGCTCGACTTTGGGCTTCGAAATGTGATGTTGTCGATGACGCCAACCCAAATTCACAAAAACATATTTTGTATGATAGGCTATCTCTATACTTTAAATACTGATCAACGTATTTTCATGGGCACACATCCAAGTAGAGGTATATATCCGGTATCCGTTGCAATATCGCGGATCCAGCCGGATGTTTTTGCACCCCTTCACTGTATATACTGGGCTGTCCAAAACAACCACTTCCTAATCTCCTATTTTCGTCCCATTCCTCATACGAAACCTCCATATTTACCTATTTCCATAATTTATTATAATTTCCAAATTTATGCTTTCTGTATGCTAAATATTTTTTAAAAATAACTACTACAAATTCTAATACTGAAACGCTGTTTTATTATCAGAAATATTTGCGTAACAGTTAAAAATGACTGTGTATATGAAAATATGTAGCATATAAACAGAGCAAGGTTTTGTTACGCCCACTTTGAAATTCTTCTTCCCTCGGGAACCAACGTGGCGGTCCTCAACTTTCGGAAGTAAACAATCCTGATCACATATATGAGTGAGTTTCTTCAGCTTTATTTAACACATTCTTACATGGATAATTTCGTTGAGTTAATGAATTCAGAGAATATTGAGTCACTTCGTACCTTAGCAAAGTATGTAAACATTTGTTTTAATCGTCGCCGCGTCTCGCGACCATTAGGACATCGGGTTGACATAGAATACAGTTAGTTTAAATTAAACAGCATTTATCCTTTTACGACGCAATTATATTTTTCCACCAAGTAGTGATCCAGATCTAAGGACAGTCGTTGTCCAGATCTGTCAAACAAACCATTGATGATCATGATGATATAATGTAATAAAGAAGGAAAATGAAAGCACTCAACAATAACTAACATTTGAAATATAAACAAAACTAAACAAACTCTTACTGATGGGGAATATCGAAGCGAAGTACCGAGGAATAATTTGGCGACGACGGGCCTGTAATGCAAATATACTACGTACGTTATTTTTGCTCTAACAACATTTTTTTCTGTACACAATTATGCATTATATGCTGTTACAACACAGTTATGCTTTCTTTTAGCAAATATTGTGTAAAACAGCCTAGCCCCAATAACTATTCTGATGAAGTTAGCAACGGTACTATATTAGTTCAGACAATGACATGCATACGCGGGTATCGTTTAGAATACCCCTTAAATGAAATTATGTGTTCCCTGCAATTTCAATATCAAAAATGTGTTTCTGAAACTGCGTATATCAGCTACATATAATGTTCAGACGAAACATCAAAAAGGTTGCAGTCTAAATTTCGCTAAAATCTGCAATATTGTATCACATTTTTTTGTCGGCCGCCAATAGCAAAGTATAGTTTTCTTAAATATTATTGTTTCTATCGTGCATCCTTGCACTGATTCTACAGTCGCTACCCCGGAACAGCCTAGCCCAAGTCGTATCCTGGAAAGTTACAGAAAGGACGATGTTTCGAACATAAAATCTTATAGCTACAAGACGGCCGTCGATAGCTACTCCGCTAGAGAAGGCCATATTGGTGAAAATTTTTCTGACGATGTTAAAAAGGCTAAACCCATTCGCGATAGAACAGGAGGACCTGATTAGGAAAAATTCAATTGTTACACATGAATTACGTAAATATATATATATACTATGTTTTCGGTATCAGCTATGTTCTTAGGCTGTCGAAAGCGAGCAATGTTGGATCTGATGGGGTTTGGCTGAAAACTAAGCAACCCCCATACTGAATAGTATAAATCTGAGGCGTAAAAAAGCAATAATCATATAAACATACATTCATAATAACCGAGCCCTATACAATTTAATTTTCGAATCATGTCGCAATCGTAATCATCTCGCACAAGTAAAAACGAGTCATTTTGCAGGTTAAATATAACAGTTTCGGAGCGTCTTTAAACTTTAATTCACAGTTCAAAAATGACATCGGTAGAAAAAATTTGTGATAGCGCACTTTCAAATCTCACTAAGAGTATTATACCACGGTCTGTGTTTTGGTTCCAATGATAAAAGAACTAACAAAGTAAACGTTGGCTGATAACCAAATTACAAATAAATACGTATATCGACGTTAAATGTTTTTGTTTCAAGTTTTCCAAAAAATCTTGACGATAGAGCTTAACAGAAATAACAGAAACTTCTGCTATTTCAGCTGCAGTTAGATGTTACTCGCGCAGCGGAGGGAACGCAGTGATGCCGCTAATATGCGACTACTACCTATTTCAAGGTTCTAAACTCAGCTTCCAAATCCTACAATAACAATAATACAACCGCAATACATTCATCGCAAAGTTACGAGAATGATAATCACTTATCAAAATATTTTTGTTTCTTCCTTCCAATGATGAAATGACGACGCTTGGAAATCGATATATAAAGCAAAAATACTAACAAACTATTTATAATTTGTAGTCAGTTTTACGTTGTAGGCCCGAGTACTTGCCTAATTTTTGCGTACCACGCTTTTATCGTATTCAGCAAACTCGAAAGCCAATGCAAAAATTATTGTAGGCACACAATATTGAAAAATTTGCAAAATTGGACAATTCTTATTTAAACGTGGCTTTTGGTAACAAATTTAGACGTGACACTGTACCTCAATGTCAATAATATTCCCAATGTAAGGCTAAAACAGTGAAACCAACGTGCTTAATAGTTTAAATAACCCACAGCTATAAATGAGAGTCCACTCCTCTTCCAACAAAAATTATATATAACCTAAAATGTTAGGTGACCCAAAATATATAGAAAATTATTAGAGCAGCGCATACGTAAATTTCGATACACATCTACATTCTATTAGGTGTCCAATAAAAGAACAATATGCATAATTGCGTTATTCTGGTGAAATGCTGTTCAACCAACAGAGGAACAAAAAATAATTTTTGCTCAATTGTGCGTTACAGACGTACGTTAGATCTCTGTTCGCTCCTTTTCAAGTAATCTTTATGATTTAACCTCTACTTTCTACACAATATCAGTGCATTGTTAAAAATCCAGGTCTCAAATCGTACGGCCATAACTGTTGTATGCTGCAACCTGGAAAACAAAAGAATAAACGAGAGCGGCTTACCTTTGGCTGGGGTCGAAGCCATCATAATCGGATGGTCCGCCGGCTTCGGAGGTGAAACGCTAGCGAATTCGTCCACCGGAAAATTGCGCATGTACAGGGGACAATATATTTTAATTTAATCTAAATATATTAGCATTTACCGGCGTTTTTATAGGGGGCAAACACCTAACTTTCCACACCGACCCAATGCATTTTGCCACCCCCCAAACGAAAGTTTTACCCACTGCTTTTCGTGACGATAATTTTCGGGTTGAATTTTTTTCGTGATTAGATTTGGCGATATATTGCATAGCTTGTAGGTCTACGGCATGTTGCTATATCTGTATTTTACCACACTTTCCGCAGTACTAAGTATATAATACGATTACAAAAAGTGCAATGCTTTGTTGTATTAAAAGTCCACCCCAAATATTATAGAAAAAGGAAGATAAATAATGGATATCTGTCCAAAGGCCGTTGCCTCAGGGGAGGGGGCGTCGATAGTTCGGCAAAGGTGAGGTCCTTGAGTAGGGTAAGTCAGTGGCTCGAAAGCTTTCGAAATTTGCCTTTACCGTTGTCAGCGGAGGATTTTATGTCTGGTTCGTATCGATTCAGCCGATTTTTTACCATTCGACTCACATCGTCAATGCGGTTCGAATGGTATCTGTATTTATCAAGAAAATTTTTAGAAAATTTATGGTACACAAAGAAATCAGGAAACGATTTTGTCAATAGATATATTTTTCCATACAAGGACATCGAGCTGAGTAGAGCGTGAGAGGCCGAAGCGCAGTATCATGTGCCGAATTCATTATTCTTCGTTTATAATCCTCAGACTCTGACCACAAAAATGAAAGATTTCACCTTGAGCGGGTTGTTTCGATTTTAAAGATACATTGATACTATTAGTATCGAGCTTTCGACGTGGCTGGAAGACTCAATTCAGAACAAGTGCATTTCGACCATATTTATGACGAAACAATATTCCAATTTTTGAGTTACCAATCTGGTACCCAAAATTATCGAAAATTTTTCCGATATATATACAACGGGAAAACAAATGTAAACAATAATATATTTTGCACTGGCATAGTAATTTTTAGACGGTTATATTTGCGTGAAATATTATGAAATTTTTATTACTAATTAGAATTATACTACTAAAAGCCTATGTGGCGGAATTCCCAACCATGTACAAATTGTTGGACTTTAATTGTAATCAGAAAAAACAAAAGATAGACAGCAAGCATAAACCAAAAATAGAATCTTTGTGCATAACTATGTAATAATTTGCTATTATATCAGCCGCCACAAGATTGTAACGCAGAAAATTGTTTGGACCGTCGGTATGGCAAATTTTAGCTTGCACATAGACAAAAGTAGTGAAAAGGCACGACCAGGTGACCATATCTTTGCGGTAAAACAGTATAATAAGCTATGCTCATTTTCTATAAGGCTTTGGGTTGTGCGAAACCTAGGTCTTGCACTTAGTTTAAGCCTGCATGAGACGTTAACTCATTGGTAACACAAATAACAAAAAAATTGCAATAAGCGTGACCAAAATACATATTTTCTGAACCGCTTCGTCAAGTCGAATAGTTATTACAGTATCTTTAGAATTGGACGTTTTGGGGCGATGTGGTCGGTATTAGTTATAGACAAAAATAGCGACGACACACGTAGAGTTGTCGACAATTACGACGATATAGATACTTTTCGTCGCAGAGTTAATAGTGGTTAGTTATTCTCATGTTCATACTAGGGTATATAATTTTTATAATTGTCATATTGAATATGAAAATTATGCAAAACCTAAATATCACTAATAACAATGATGTCCGGCTTTCCGTAATAGTATCTAACTACCATATACGGACACAAACCTCAATTATTATGTAACAATGCCTTACCAAGAAAGTAATATTTGTAGACAAAATACTTCTTGCAAGTTCTGTAACACCATATCAAAACGTCAGCTGGAGGCAAGCTTCAATTATTAGCAGTAAATATTTACGGAGCAAAACAGGAGTAAGTAGACATAGTGTGCGTTTGGGACGTTTGACAATTTATTACGAAAAATTGCGGCGCAATATGCCTAATTACTAATTAAATTAAATATAACTTACAGCTCAGTTTCAATTTAATTCAGCCTGATAAGCCCATAATATTTCACCGCAATTGTATCGGCAAAGAGTTATCGGACCGAAATTTTAAGTCAAAGAAATTTATGATGATGTAATATTTTATAAAGCTTACATCGATTAGTACAAATTACTTATTTCACAATCAATAAGACACAGAGCAGTTTAACTGATTAACCATCGATCACTACAAAACAATATTTTATTATTTTTGCTACCATCAATACAGAGCAATAATATAATTGACAATATTGAACTCGTTCAAAAAATTTTTATCAAAAGTAAAACCAGATTCTGGAGGACTAGTATAAAATCCCGTATTCAACTTTCACTGTAGGGGTCCACCTACTAAACGATGTATTATTATAAGACGTTTGTCATCACGAAAAATAGTTGCGGCATCATTGTACTTTTGGGAACGTGAAGTATTAATGAGAAACAATAACATGTACTTAGAAACCTTGCATATTTTACGTCATAACTGCCGATTGGTGTCTATAATTAAGTAAGTCTATTCACAGTGTGAAACTAAACTGTTTACTTGCTTTATCGCCACGCTAAACAGCAGCAAACAATTCAATTGCAACACTATTTCATTAATACGCTCTGCACACCTTATTTTTTTCATTACCAAACGTCAGTTTCCAGTCATTAGAAGACTCTAAAGCTCAATTGGTTATTGCTACTATTTTGACACACGAGCCTCGCTATCATTTTGCTCCTGACCACGCTGCATTGATTCGTAGATCGTTCCCGGATTGAACTTTTGACGACATTCGTCCGGTTTCATCGCAGGAAATAGGATAACTTCCTGAAAGTAGCATATAACTTTTCAAATAATAATTATTATGAATTATACTGAATATGCATCGTAATGTCCCTTGCGTATAACATTATATCAAAATAAAGTAAATAAATTTTTTATAGTTTTACAACGTTGAACTGGCAACTATATTATGATGATGTGCCTTGTGCCACGATAAAAACATTAGCCTTGTGTCGATTTTACGAAAACATTGGATTTTGTTTCAGCATATAAAACATCGCCAGCTGAGAATTACTACTTGAGAAGCAGAACCAGGCCCTACTGCATACCGCAACAAGATAAAAATACGCTTCTCATGAATTGGAAAAAGTACACTTTCAGGAAAATTCCATACGATCTAGTTTCTATTTGCCTTTATGTAGCTGTGCTCGAGACTGACTAGACATACATTCACGGACAAAGTAAGTGCAGACGCGGACGTACGCAATTTCGCCTTGACGCGGACGGACGCAACTTCGTGTAGACGCGGACGGACGCAATTTTGTCTGCACGCGGACGGACGCAATTTTTTTCGTCCATCCTTTGCATACGTACTCTTGTTCGTGATGGTAGTAACATTATGATATAACGATCGAAGACGTTAAAAACTTGGCTTTCAGACCGATACGCCAAAAATTATTAACCAACATACACAGACAGCACACAAAAATATTAGCGGAGTATTATAAATTTTTAGTAACCTTAATGCAGCCTGGATATGCGTATGTACAACCTACAATATGGTTTAAGCAAACACCGTTCAATAAATAGGGTAAGGAAGTTAGGATTCGAACCAAGCATGTCACTGCTAGCAGTAATTTTTTTCAAAACACGAAGATCGCCCACAAAGATATAAAAATGTTATGACAACAAAATATTTATATTATTTTAACCAAAATTAACATAACATTGCTTATAATAAGTGCTGAATACCTCAATATCTTAATTACCCAATTATAACCTCAACAGACAGTTGGCAGGTTGATTTCTTCTCACTCCCATTTTGGGATGCGACGAACTTTTTATAAACCCAAAAATTGTAGTCATAATAATTCAAAAACTCTATTGCTCAAATCAGGTTTAATTTTGCGAGTCACAGTGAAAATAAGAAGTGATGTGATCTATAGGTAAAATGTATTAATAAAATTTTCGCCCCATACACTTAGAGCACAATTACCTTTCCAACATGCCACCCAATAAAAAGCGTCACCAAACGATTTAGCATAATACAGTACTCGCCTGAAATAAATGAGCAGAAATGCTCGAAATTTTAAAAGTACTATTTAGATTTTATTTTAAAATAAAAATACGTTATATTTAGAACGAATTTATAACGAGCGAGCCGCGAAGCCACCGAGAACTGGTTATGTAAGGACTGTATATTGGATGACGTTTTGCGTATGCCAGACTTACCTTAATATTAAAAGTATCCGTCAGGAGCATCGTCAACCGATCAACGCCCATCCCCCAGCCTGCGGTAGGCGGGAGTCCGTACTCGAGTGCGAGACAGAAATTTTCGTCAACCGGCATCGCTTCGTCGTCAC
>JASANE010025697.1:0-12325 GCA_030248225.1 Trileptium ribeirensis
CCTGGTGCTAAAAGTTTTTGTTGGTGTCTTTTCTTGTGGAGTTTTAAACTATTTTCAGAGCTAGCAGATTCTACTTTTGGGGATCGTCGGATGAAATTGCAATTGTAAACAAGCAACTCGGTTCAGCCAAGGTAGGGTTGAAAGTTTTGCTCATACGGTTCGCGATGGATGGATCCCGTTTCTCTTATGGGCACTTCACTTCAAGAGTAATAAAATTGTAATCCTTTGTTTTCGCTTGGCGCCCGAGGTAGTTGTCATGGCTCCGATAAGACACTACTTATCTGGGCTATACTTCAGAAAGGCTCCAATCTCCGTGCAACGATTTGCCACAGGGTGCCACGTTTTCGGCTGAGATGAGTAACAATAATATTACTAGAACATATACTAAGAAGGATAGTGATCGGTTTAGACTTAATCACTATAAAGCTCCGTTTCTAATGTAGAACCGTGCCGACGTGGAGTTGGCCATTGGATTAATACCAGGCCGCCATTGTCATTGTCGAGTTAGGCAGTGTCCTTAGATATTTCAGTGGTAGTTAACTTTTTTCATATTATACGTGTCACTTTTATACAGGCCTAATGTTCAAAATTGTTGCTAGCGATGTTATTCTGTTGCGATCATGAAGGTGCATCCGATTCTCGTTCGTGTTGGTATCGCCTTAATAGACATGCTCAATATATATTTTACCGATGTTGAAATTGTTGCCTGTAGCACAAACAATTGGGGCGGGACCTTTCAAGGTTATTAGAACAATCTAAGTGTAAAGTTCTGACATCGTAGAATAATCAGCCTTATGGTCAGACCAGAATATTTTCCTGCACTGGCGGCCAAAAACAGCTTCCTCCCTATCGAGTGTTTATAATTTCTATATCGGATACTACGCTGGGAACTTTGTTCGCTAGACAGCCAGCCGCCAGTATCATTTGAAAAAATACAAATTATTAAGTTGCGCCAGTTAATTCAATGATAAACTAAACGATTTTCTTTAAATAAAATATACGCTATTTCTGAATTTGCATTTTGACTGTACACTCGGAATCCTTTTGAATTAATTAGATTGCGGTTCCCTAACCATACATTCAGTGTCTGGTTCGCATCGCCACGCGTTATAGCATTCCTATCAATTGCTTGAAACTAAGGCAGTAGCGCAGGTCTATCTAAAGTTTGCATGAGCGAAAATTTCCTCAACCAAAGCTAAGATATTGTACTACAAGGCTGAACCTAAACGTAGAATTTACTAGATGAGATGTCAAACTAATTTGCAAGCCCTAATTTGATATATTCATATTTTGAATACCGCTGAATTTTAAATTTTAGTAGCGAACATGAGGGTTTATGATATCAGAAAATGCCCTCAGTAGAGGCACTCGTACCGATGACATCAGGCTTGAGAATATGACCCAACAAGGGTATTTACGTCGTTTGTCGTGACTTTGTGGTTAATATCGAATAAACAATCAATGTGCAAAAAAACAAAAAAAAAACTGTGCTTTCTTTTATATTTTTAAGGTATGCGCAAATTTTATGGTTTTTTTTAAACATTTATGTAAAATATGAGAATCGCGCGGGGAAGTTTCAAATCCGTCTACCCAATTCAGCAATTTTGGCGTGTTCAAGTTCCGTGTGTTAGCAGCAAAATGTGATCAATTGGGGTGGTGCAATCCGGTTTATTAGACAACTAAACGCAAAATCAGCAATAGAATTGTCGTAAAGCACAGAAACTATGAAACAAAAAAAAATTTGTTTGAGCGGATGTCAATTTTTGTATATTCGTTATGCACCCTAACTCTAAGCGAAAACCTACAATTATTTTTATAAACTTCAAACTGTCTATGGATTAAAAAAACACTAAGCGTAAAATGTAAAATACCAAGGGAGTGTCACGCCATATGCAGATTGAAGTGATCTGGTTGTTTTTGTCTTCCAACAGAACCAAAAAAACCACCACCAGATATACGTTATCGATATACTGATTTAGTAAGAAAGTAACTTACACTGCTTCCTGTGACAAAGCCACCAGAACTGGACAAATGAACTTAGTCCGTATTAGGCGGTAAGTAGCACAAAGTACTAGATAACCCTTAAATAGATTTAACAATGAATGAACGGATGATTCTGTCATTAACAATTTTGCAGTAACCAACCCTAAGTGCCAAACAAGAAAATTTATATCAGTGCAAAAAAAATTATAACTGTTACTAGGGATGCCGGCGCGTTTGTGTAAGCTGTATCAAGGTCTGTTAAATAGCGGAGTATAAGTATAACTTAACAAGTCACGGTTAATATCACTGTCATCGTTAAAAATTAAACGGGCCATATCATTGAAACAACCGAGCTGTTTAGGAGAATAACACAAGCTCAGCGACTACTTATGAGCAGAGCAAATTTTTTTACTGATACACTTGCAATAAATATATATTTTCCAAAAATGATGCATCAGAATGTTCCAAACAGATGGTTCTTCCCTCATTCACCGAATGATTTTAGCGCTAAACCGGGCGAACTCTTGTTTTCTCAAACGCTACAATATATACAACATTGGTTAAGTTATATAACCAGAAGGCAAATCAGTTGAAGAGTGAGATACTAGCCATTGAGATGGCAGTAATCCATTCAGAAACATCATTCTTGTTTTATTTGTATATATATATTTTTTTGCAAACATTACGTACACAATTTTTATTATCAACAAAATTCGGTGTCTATATTTCAGTTCTTACAACAACAAATATTTGCAGTCAAATCGACCAGAAAGGTAATACAAGGGGCTGAATACTAAACTACGATATTGCTGGCCGGTTCCCGTTTCCAAATATCCAGCTCAGAATTGATCAGAAAGTAAGACAATGCAGTGGCTGAATTATAATAATGAACGATATTGCTGGAGCCGTATCCACAAAATGATGTCTCAAGAAATTCAACACAGAGTTTTTCAGGAGTTGAGCGATGCGTATTTCAATTATCCCGGGGTGTATCCGCACATTATCAAGTTATAATATGTACTCATTCAGCCGCGTTTACAGGCCAATCGCAATCGCACACAGCACACACTCGGGATTAAAGAGAAACACCCACTTAGTTAAAATTCATCTAACTTCAACTTATTCATTTTGCTATACCAAACGACGGAAACTATAGGCCGCAAGTTTTAGTTTTTTTGGAAAGAGTAGAGCCTCCAAACAAAAATCTAAGTGCGTCTTTTGACTGAAAAACTGTGCTGCCGATCAAAATTCTGGGACAGCCAATTTATATTTTTTTCACAAAAAAAACTATGGTAATCCAAATTCAAGACTGGACGCGCCTTTAAGACCTAAACTTACGCGTACTCTGGGAAATTACGACTAACAAATAACGTAGATTGTAGAGACATTTATCGAAACTGACACAAGCAACAGTGGATACCGCATTCAAAAAAAAAAGCAAAACGATAACTACAATTCAAACAAACGAAATGTTGCACCACATGCTACATAGGGTCTCGTAGTGCACATGCCAAAAAAAAAATTACGGACAATTAAATTAAAAATTAAGTATTGAAATTTTTATAGAATTCACCAAGAATAATTCATGGTTTATTCGGCTGGTATAAATGTCTAACTTAGGAAAATTTTTATGGCTTTTGTAATATACCAAAAAACAGTTTAATTTGCCGGGAATCAGTCTATACAAATGTGGTTACGTGGCACAAAAGTAATTTTAGCCTGATGAAGGGACTACTTGCAATGTGGTATGTTGTAGCGTTTGTAGTTTTGTTGTATTTATACCTTAATTCAGGATTTAAAAGTACTTACTACAGACAAAAAATCTACAAATGCGTCGGGATTCATTTTTAAGCCTACATTTGAGACGTATCAGCACACACCGTTATATGATTCAAAGTACAAAAGGCTTAGGCTTTGCCAACGTATAACAAGAGACATTAAATCAATTTGTAAACACCAATAGCAGAACGGGAGAAGTATGCCAGAATTAATGATTGTCTTCGTATACTACCTGTCGTCGTCGTCCAAAGTGTGCCATCAGACTATGCGAGCGATTCGTTGTTAACTTTATTAGCGCTTGCACCATAATTTCTCTCGCCCCTGTTCCCACTGATTCCCGACGCCATTTTCTCTCGTCTGTACGGTTGAAAACTGAAACATAACTATGTAAAAAAATTTTATTTTTTTTTAATTTGAACGACCATGGTGCTCAACATTTGAAAATTTCCTTATTTCTCGTGTAGTTTTATATAATTTGGCCACATTTTATTCTCAAGGGCTATAGGTTTGATTTGGTTTCCATAAAAATATAAATCTGTTTTTTTCAAACGTATTACGGAAGAAACAATATACAGAATTACTGGCTTCGTCTTCACACCGTCAGTTTCATCCATACCCGGATAAAAGCTGCCAAAAAAAGGATGGACATGTTCGGGTAAAGGTTGCATACAAGGCGACAGTGCTCCGCAAAAAACATGCCAGTAAAACCCGGAAATAGTCTCTGTGATTTGTAAAATAGTTCTGCGCCCGCATGTGTATATACGAGAACGGAAATAATACGTCATTATCTCTTTGAAGTATTGGTCCATTAAACTTTCAACGCAAGAACGTAATGTTGAAACATTTTCACGCATCTAATTACGCAATGAAAATATTAATTCAAAAATCATAAAAACTTGTAATTCGAAGTAGGCAAATGTTAATATACTTACAACTGTATACGGCGAATGAGACAAGGAATGAACGAGAAATTATCCGAAATATACGTTGTTCCGGGAGAAAATTATTCCCTTTTTTATAATTAATGATCCCAATAAGAAATCGTATTCCATTTTATGCATAGAAAATAGCGCAAACTCTTTGCCAATTCGTCTTGATCAATTTTACAGTTTAAAAATGACATTTTTTTTCAAGTGAAACGTTACGTGCAGGTAAACGTCTATCACCTATATGGAGTGACTTCCTGGTCTGTATTTGTGGCAGCTTTTATACCGATATGGATGAAACTGACGGTGTGGAGCAAAGCAGGTAATATATAACTTGTTTTCCATAATACGTTTGAAAAAAACGGGGATTCATCTTATGGAAACCAATCAAACCTATAGCCCTTTTGAATAAAATGTGGCCAAATTATTGTGAACCACGCGATAAGGAAATTTTTTTTCGAATGTTTGAGCGCCATGCTCGTTCAAATTAAAAAAAAATAAAATTTTTACATAGTTATGTTTCAGTTTTCAACCGTAGGCGAGACAAGAGGAAATGGCGTCGGGGATGCCGTGGGAAACAGGGCGAGAAGAAATTATGCTGCAACGTTAACAATGTTAACAACGAATCGCTCGCATAGTCTGATGGCACACTTGGACGACGACGACAGGTAGTATCCGTGACAATCATTAATTCTGCCATATTACTCCCGTTCTGCTATTGCTGTTGCAAATTGATTTAATGTCTCTTGTTATACGTTGCAAACTAAGCCTTTTGTCTTTTAATTCATATAAGGGTTTTGTCTTTATACATATACAAATGTAGGCTTAAAAAGAATGCCGACGTATTTGTAGATTTTTTGTCTGTAGTAAGTACTTTTAAATCCTGAATTAAGGTATAAATACCGCGAACTACGAACGCTACAACATCCACATTGCAAGTAGTCCCTTCATCAGGCTGAATTCTTGTGCCACGTAACCACATTTGTATAGACTGATTCCCGGCAGGAATAAACTGTTTTGTGCGTATTCTACAAAAGCCATAAAAATTTTCCTAAGTTAGACATTTATACCAGCCGAATAAACCATGAATTATTCTGGTGAATTCTAAAAAATTTCAATCCGTTATTTTTTAAATTGCCCCGTACTAATTTTTTTTGCATATGCACTACGACCCTATGTAGCATGTGGTGCAACATTTCGTTTGTTTGAATTATAGTTTACGTTTGTTTTTTTTGAATGCGGTATCCACTGTTGCTTGTCTCAGTTACGATGAATGTACCTACAATCTACGTTGTTAGTCGTCCAAGTACGCGTAGTTATCTAAAGGCGCCTAGTCTTGATTACCATAGTTTTTTTTGTGAAAAAAATATAAATTGACTGTCCAGAATTTTGATCAGCAGCACAGTTTCAGTGCAGGAGACGCACTTGATTTTTGTTTCACTTATTCTTCGAAAAAGAACTCAAATTTTAGGGCCTATATTTCGTCGTTTGGTAAAGCAAAAATAAATGAGTTGTGGTTAGATGCATTTTAACTAAGTGGTTGTTTCCTTTAATCCCGAATCGTGCTGTGTCCGACGCGATTGGCCTGTAAACGCGGCTGAATGAGTACATAATTATAACTTGATAATGTGCGGATAGCCCCCAGATTTGAAATACGCGTGCACTCAACTCCTGAAAAACTCTGTGTTGAATCTCTTGAGACATCATTTTGTGGATATCGGCTCCAGCAATATCGTAGTAATTTACTCGTATTCAGCCACTGCATTGTATTACCTTTCTGATCAATTTGAGCTGGATATTTGTTATTAGTAAGAACTGAAATATAGACACCGAATTTTGTTGATAATAAAAATTGTGTACGTAATGTTTGCAAAAAATATATATATACAAATAAAACAAGAATGATGTTTCTGAATGGATTACTGCCATCTCAATGGCTAGTAACTCACTCTTCAACTGATTTGCCTTCTGGTTATATAACTTAACCAATGTTGTATATATTGTAGCGTTTGAGAAAACAAGAGTTCGCCCGGTTTAGCGCTAAAATCATTCGGTGAATGAGGGAAGAACCATCTGTTTGGAACATTCTGATGCATCATTTTTGGAAAATAAATATTTATTGCAAGTGTATCAGTAAAAAAATTTGCTCTGCTCATAAGTAGTCGCTGAGCTTGTGTTATTCTCCTAAACAGCTCGGTTGTTTCAATGATATGGCCCGTTTAATTTTTAACGATGACAGTGACATTAACCGTGACTTGTTAAGTTATACTTATACTCCGCTATTTAACAGACCTTGATACAGCTTACACAAACGCGCCGGCATCCCTAGTAACAGTTATAATTTTTTTTTGTACTGATATAAATTTTCTTGTTTGGCACTTAGGGTTGGTTACTGCAAAATTGTTAATGACAGAATCATCCGTTCATTCATTGTTAAATCTATTTAAGGGTTATCTAGTACTTTGTGCTACTTACCGCCTAATACGGACTAAGTTCATTTGTCCAGTTCTGGTGGCTTTGTCACAGGAAGCAGTGTAAGTTACTTTCTTACTAAATCAGTATATCGATAACGTATATCTGGTGGTAGTTTTTTTGGTTCTGTTGGAAGACAAAAACAACCAGATCACTTCAATCTGCATATGGCGTGACACTCCCTTGGTATTTTACATTTTACGCTTAGTGTTTTTTTAATCCATAGACAGTTTGAAGTTTATAAAAATAATTGTAGGTTTTCGCTTAGAGTTAGGGTGCATAACGAATATACAAAAATTGACATCCGCTCAAACAAAATTTTTTTGTTTCATAGTTTCTGTGCTTTACGACAATTCTATTGCTGATTTTGCGTTTAGTTGTCTAATAAACCGGATTGCACCACCCCAATTGATCACATTTTGCTGCTAACACACGGAACTTGAACACGCCAAAATTGCTGAATTGGGTAGATGGATTTGAAACTTCCCCGCGCGATTCTCATATTTTACATAAATGTTTAAAAAAACCATAAAATTTGCGCATACCTTAAAAATATAAAAGAAAGCACAGTTTTTTTTGTTTTTTTTGCACATTGATTGTTCATTCGATATTAACCACAAAGTCACGACAAACGACGTAAATACCCTTGTTGGGTCATATTCTCAAGCCTGATGTCATCGGTACGAGTGCCTCTTCTGAGGGCATTTTCTGAAAATCATAAACCCTCATGTTCGCTACTAAAATTTAAAATTCAGGCGGTATTTAAAATATGAATATATCAAATTAGGGCTTGCAAATTAGTTTGACATCTCATCTAGTAAATTTCTACGTTTAGGTTCAGCCTTGTAGTACAATATCTTAGCTTTGGTTGAGGAAAGTTTTGCTCATGCAAACTTTAATAGCCTCGCTACTGCCTTAGTTTCAAGCAATTGATAGGGAATGCCATAACGCGTTGCGATGCGAACCAGACACTGAATGTATGGTTAAGGGAAACCGCAATCTAATTAATTTTCAAAAAGGATTCCGAGTGTACAGTCAAAATGCAAATTCAGAAATAGCGTATATTTTTATTTAAAGAAATCGTTTAGTTTATCATTGAATTAACTGGCGCAACTTAATAATTTGTATTTTTTCAAATGATACTGGCGGCTGGCTGTCTAGCGAAAAAAATTTTCAGCGTAGATTATCTGATATAGGAATTGTAAACACTCGATAGGGAGGAACGCCCCTTTTGGCCGCCAGTGCAGGAAAATATTCTGGTCTGACCATAAGGCTGATTTATTCTGGACGATCGTCAGAACTTTACACTAAGATTGCTTCCCAAACAACCTTGAAAGGTCCCGCCCCAATTGTTTGTGCTACAGGCAACTTTTTCAACATTCGGTTTTTGATTTTGAATATTTTGAGCATGTCTATTAAGGCGATACCAAAAATGAAATGAGTAATTAGTGTATGCCGCCTTCATGATAGCAACAGAATGACTTCGCTAGCAACAATTTTGGACATTACGCCTATATAAAACTGGCACGTATAAATATGAAAAAAGTTAACTACCACTGAAATATTTAAGGGACACTGCCTAACTCGACAATGACAGCGAGATCTCATGCCCGGGCCGAGAGGGATCCAATGGCCAATTTTTATGTTTTTGAGCTGGTTTTTACATTAGGGCAAAACGGTAGCTCTATAGCGATTAAGTCTAGATGACAATCCTCAAAGTCAGAAAAAGACCATCCAGCCAAAAACCAGACCCAAATCCACAAAGCCAAAAGCCCAAAAAAAAAAGCCAACAAACGGCGCCAAGAGCGAAAACAAAGGACAAATTACTCAGAAGGAGAAAGGAGAAAGGGCTCCATCCATCGCGAACACGGCCCGAAACTCCAACCCTCCTGCAGCCAGTCTACAAGCAACATCCACGATCCCAAAAGAACACAGCCAAAAAAAAACCCACAAGAAAAGACACCAACAAAAACAGCACCAGGGCCATGACACATTCTTTCCAGAAGAGAGATCACAAGGCAACCCATCCAGCCAAAAACCCAACCCACCAAAAAGCACACAAAGCCAGAGAAGCCCAGGCAGCGCACACCTCCGGCGCCAAAAACAAAAAAAACAAACAAAAACCCAGCCCATCCACGCCAACTCCCAACCACCCCCCACCCCACACCCACAAAAACCCAAAAAAAAAAAAAAAAAAAATAAAAAACAAAAAAAAACCCCAAAAAACAAAAAACAAAAAAAAAACCAAAAACACCCCAAAAACCAAAACAACACCAACAACAACCAAAACCCAAAAAAACCAAGCCCCCAAAAAAAAAAAAAAACACAAAAAAAAAAAACAACCATAAACATTAAAAAAAAAAACTAAAAAAAAAAAAAACAAACAACAACAAACAAAAAAAAAAAAAACACCAAAGCCAAAACACCAACACCGGGCCAACAACTCAGTTTCTGTGGCATCAAAAATCTCACTAGCTCGACAAATAATTAAACCACAAACGCCAATGTATTTAGGATTGTTTAGTATTTTATACAAAGCTTGGATGTTGTTAGAATCCCATTGAGTGATATCATTGGTGTGTCTTCCGTTGTTAAAAATCTGGTTCAAGTTTTTTTTCAACGCCATTAAGCGTTATATTAGCAACGTTTATAGGGCTATTTACTAACTATTGGCAATGACTAATTCAGTTTTAACAATTTTCAGTTTTAGAATCGACTACACGATCGATGCCGCACCTGTACGTCATGCCTGCTAAAATAAATTTCATAACTCTGTTCTTTGAAAATGGGCGGGCTCAAAATAGCTGTTCACAAACCTGATGTTGACCCCTCAGAGTATGCCCACCTTTGCAGTTCAAAAGTACGCAGGATAGGCTGGGATTGCTATATTGAATAGTTGCCCAACGTTTAATTATTTCCCTGGCCCTCATTAGATTAGCCCACAAATAATGCTACGTAATTAAATTTGACGGGACCTACCCGTCGCTAGTTGGGCGGTAAAGCGATGTTTTGCGCTAAATTACCCACAGAGACGTTTTTATGATCAAAAATTGTGTTTTCATCCCCAGCCGTCATTTAAAATATAACTTTGGAAATTAACGTTTTGGCTACAAAAACCCTGTTGTTGTTTTAAAACAACGCAGGAAAGAAAGTTTTTTTTATTTAGAGTTAAACAGCCTTTAAGTAGTTGTTGGACCGAACCCTGGTGCTAAAAGTTTTTGTTGGTGTCTTTTCTTGTGGGTTTTAAACTATTTTCAGAGCTAGCAGATTCTACATTTCGGGATCGTCGGATGAAATTGCAATTGTAAACAAGCAACTCGGTTCAGCCAAAGGAGGGTTGAAAGTTTTGGGCCATACAGTTCGCGATGGATGGAGCCCATTTCTCTTAGGGGTACTTCACTTCATGAGTAATAAAATTGTAATCCTTTGTTTTCGCTTGGCGCCCGAGGTAGTTGTCACGGCTCCGTTAAGACATTACTTATCAGGGCTATACTTCAAAAAGGCTCCAATCTCCGTGCAACGATTTACAATAGGGTCCTAGGTTTTTGGCTGAGATGAGTAACTATAATATTACTAGAACATATACTAAGAAGGATAGTGATCGGTCTAGACTTAATCGCTATAAAGCTCCGTTTCTAATGTAAAAACCGTGCCGACGTGGAGTTGGCCATTGGATTAGTATCAGCCCGGCATTGAGATCGCTGTCATTGTCGAGTTAGGCAGTGTCCTTAGATATTTCAGTGGTAGTTAACTTTTTTCATATTATACGTGCCAGTTTTATATAGGCGTAATGTCCAAAATTGTTGCTAGCGAAGTCATTCTGTTGCTATCATGAAGGCGCATCTGATTCTCGTTCATTTTGGTATCGCCTTAATAGACATGCTCAATATTCAATATCAAAACCGATGTTGAAAAAGTTGCCTGTAGCACAAACAATTGGGGCGGGACCTTTCAAGGTTATTAGAACAATCTAAGTGTAAAGTTCTGACATCGTAGAATAATCAGCCTTATGGTCAGACCAGAATATTTTCCTGCACTGGCGGCCAAAAACAGCTTCCTCCCTATCGAGTGTTTATAATTCCTATATCGGATACTACGCTGGGAACTTTGTTCGCTAGACAGCCAGCCGCCAGTATCATTTGAAAAAATACAAATTATTAAGTTGCGCCAGTTAATTCAATGATAAACTAAACGATTTTCTTTAAATAAAATATACGCTATTTCTGAATTTGCATTTTGACTGTACACTCGGAATCCTTTTGAATTAATTAGATTGCGGTTCCCTAACCATACATTCAGTGTCTGGTTCGCATCGCCACGCGTTATAGCATTCCTATCAATTGCTTGAAACTAAGGCAGTAGCGCAGGTCTATCTAAAGTTTGCATGAGCGAAAATTTCCTCAACCAAAGCTAAGATATTGTACTACAAGGCTGAACCTAAACGTAGAATTTACTAGATGAGATGTCAAACTAATTTGCAAGCCCTAATTTGATATATTCATATTTTAAATACCGCTGAATTTTAAATTTTAGTAGCGAACATGAGGGTTTAGGATATCAGAAAATGCCCTCAGAAGAGGCACTCGTACCGATGACATCAGGCTTGAGAATATGACCCAACAAGGGTATTTACGTCGTTTGTCGTGACTTTGTGGTTAATATCGAATGAACAATCAATGTGCAAAAAAAAACAAAAAAAACTGTGCTTTCTTTTATATTTTTAAGGTATGCGCAAATTTTATGGTTTTTTTAAACATTTATGTAAAATATGAGAATCGCGCGGGGAAGTTTCAAATCCATCTACCCAATTCAGCAATTTTGGCGTGTTCAAGTTCCGTGTGTTAGCAGCAAAATGTGATCAATTGGGGTGGTGCAATCCGGTTTATTAGACAACTAAACGCAAAATCAGCAATAGAATTGTCGTAAAGCACAGAAACTATGAAACAAAAAAAATTTTGTTTGAGCGGATGTCAATTTTTGTATATTCGTTATGCACCCTAACTCTAAGCGAAAACCTACAATTATTTTTATAAACTTCAAACTGTCTATGGATTAAAAAAAACACTAAGCGTAAAATGTAAAATACCAAGGGAGTGTCACGCCATATGCAGATTGAAGTGATCTGGTTGTTTTTGTCTTCCAACAGAACCAAAAAAACCACCACC
>JASANE010025698.1:0-27342 GCA_030248225.1 Trileptium ribeirensis
AGCAGTACAATAACCACCAAAGGATGTAATTCAGAAGCAAATTCAAATGCAGCAAAGCCGCTGATATATTGTCCATTTTGCTGGACATAGCAATAAGTACGAAAACGCATAACTGGATGACTACAAGTTTACTACAGAATATAATATATATATCATGGGTTATCCTTGTTGTCACTAAAAATATTTAACTCTGAAATGATGTATTTTCGCTAATTTGGTGCAGTAATTTCCAACAGCAGGTGGACATATGCCAGCCGTCATACAATTTTATGTTTCGCAGATTCAATACTTTATTCTGTCCTTACTTTAGTGTCATACGGATGTGTAAAGATTTTTATAGATATGTAGCTATTTTTTAGTCTCTGATATCTGGAAGATACCAACATACTATTATAAGACAGGTTACCATTAACTTTTGCCAACAGATTTACCTCGCCGTGTCGAAAAACACAGTGATGGCGTAGTGAAAAAGATTTAGTTTTCTCGAAGGTATTACTACCGTAGAAACTAAACTTGCTTCTGATGCATTATCGTTATTGTTAGATTGTAAAACATAATGATAAAATTATGTATTCCTGGGTTGTTTTTAAATAAACCTTTAGGAATGTTACCTTGGAAACATAGTTATGAAAGTTAATAATGTAAGATTGTAAAAATATAGTACGATATGCGATAGTAAAATATAGTACGATAGTACTATAGTAAAATATAATACGATATAGTATTATTGTAAGATTGTAAAACATAGTGATAAAATTATATATTCCTGGGTCGTTTTTAAATAAACCTTTAAGAATATTACCTTGGAAACATAGTTATGAAAGTTAATAATGTAAGCACGTCTGATGGGTTAACAAATATATATTTTTTTATACTTTTTTCCTACAATTGTTAATAATACGATAAAAAAGTTTTAACTGTTTTCTTAACGGCTTAAGTTCATTTAGGTATTGAGTTTGTAGTAATACCTAACTCTGGGCAAGTGAGTGTCAGATATACGAGGGTATAACATGATCAATATCTCATATATATAGCTTAATGTATCATGAATGCTTTGGTTTGACTAACGCTATTTTCAGTACCAAAGCAGCTAATTTTTAGGTATTTTAAAGTTTAGAACATCTATTGCGCTTAAATTTACATTGTGCACAGGATCTTAGGTGGCTTATTCACTGCAATGATATCGCATTGGAATCTACTTAAATAAAGTGAGCAAATGATTACTTTTTAAATAAATGTCACATGTCTATTTCACAATCTATTATCCTAATATGCCTTGACCAATTAATGTGGTGTACGTACAAATTTTATCTTATCCTAGTCCCTGTTATTTATCGTCTAGTATCGGGTACACTTTTGATTTCCTTCCCATCGCTATTTTTTATAAAGAACCGCTTATGAAAGGTGTTTGCTTTAAAAAGAACCCCTATACGGAATTTTTGTCCATTCTGGGTGTATCTGCCTTCATCTATTATATGGTGTTGTTTATGACATTGTGTTTATAATGGTATACATTCGTAGTGTCGTGTCAGTAATAGTATGGTGTAGACTACACCATAAAATTTCTAAAAGTTATTTTGTGTCAGCTACACCATCTTGTTATTTATACGCCGTATATAATATGTTTATGGATGGTGTCCTTAACACCGTCAGTAATAATCAAGATTTAGACACTATAGTTAATTTGATCGTGTCGCATACACCATATATTACATTATATAATGTAGGTATTCACCATATAGGTATATTAATTTAGTGTTTTATGTGACATTAAAATAGTTTATCTAGATGCCGTATTGCCATAAATAGTTCATGGCCGATGAATATTGTCCTGGAGAAACTGATTATATACTTTGTTTTGGCTTCTGTTAATAATAAATCCTCAGTAATTGTGTTTGATTTTTCGATAACTGTTGCACTACTTTATCAATAAACGCCCATATTTGTGTAACCATATTTAGGCACTCATTGTATTGGAACATCGTATATACAGAGGTACTGTTCGCTTTACTGGTGTTTTCGCAATAATTTTTTACGGTCCGGTCGATGCTTCATAAAACCGAACTGGGCTTTAATTGGTACTTTGTAGCTTGTTGCCTGTTGTTGTCCCAGCACCGTAATTTATTTTATTTTTTATTAGGGCTTCATTTTTCCAATGAAAAAACTCACTTCGACTTTTACAAATAGTAGCAAGAGCCAACATAGAGGCTGTGTTCATCCCAAACAGATGTAATATAAAGGCTCATTGGTTCTGAATTGCAAGTACCTTTTAGGAGACATTTCATGTTAATTACAGAAGGAATGTATATAATTATATGCTTGTTTAAGACATATAAATTACCAAAAACTGTTTATTTAACACATTTGTCGTAGACTGCTCGTCTTTACATACACATGAAAAGATGGTGGCGTATTCTCAGAGACTCCATTGTTGTATATTCTTAAATCCAACATGTATATATTTATAAGCTTTGTTCCGAGGCACCCAATTATTGAAACTCTGAAACCACACACGCGGATGGCTCGTCAAAGTGCAAAGGAAGATTGAGTGTAAACACAACATGTAACCAAAGCCATACGTCGATTGGATTCTACAGCAGTCGCAGATGCCTTTTACCCAGCACAGTTGTTTGAACTTAGAATAAGAGCCTTTATACGCTTAAAATATTTAGTTGTCGGAATTGCCGCTGGTATATAATACAGGGCATTACTTGACTAAAAATGAAAATCATTCCTCCAATGCTCAAACTAAAAGATTTACATACTGACGTACCATTCTAACGTTTAAGCGAGGAATTAGCTTGGAAGCATTAATAGTTTGCAATCGGCAACAAATCAAAAAGTAAAACTCATAATATTCAAACGTAGAGATAAAGATTTCCACCTTTTCAATGAAAATTGAAAAAATTTTATTTCTGAAATGATTATTTAGTCCAACAGGACATTTAGCCAGAATTATAAAAAATGATTAACTTTAGACGGAATGTTTAAAAAAATATAAATTACTTACATTTAATTTAACATATTTACAAGTCCATGGATTCCATGTATTTGTGCGTTATATAGTTTATAGAGTTGGTGTTCAACGGTCCAAGTTTTAAGTCAAAACTAATCCCAAGTTTTGCTGCTTATTATGGATAACATGATACGACCAACTCAATCAGGCTCAAATTGTCATAAGGCTTTTGATGTTATGTAATATAATCTCTGGCGCTATACCGAGGAGGATTGCTTTTCGGTAACAAAAAAAGAGCAGAAAAAAGTATTTTATGTCAAAATTTTGTAAATTTGTCGTAAATTTTGTAAAATTTTGTTGTTAGTGTTGATAACTTGAAATGGTAGGAAATGATTTGGGCTGAAATTTCCTGATAATACTTGTACCAGTACTGCCTTCGTGGTAAACATAGTAAACTCATTGATCCTTGACATAACTCAATAATTGTCCCAAAATTTTCTGTTTTGTGTAGAGTTGAAATTTTTCAAAATTATGACCCACACCCGGAACCGGACCGAAATAAAATACCCAGAGCCAGACCCAGAATTTTTGTAATGTTTTTGAAAATTTCACCATATCTATATACATTATTCAACGCCATTATAGGTTTACTTTTTTCACAGGTTAAATATGTTTTGCTGAACGTATAGTTCCCAAATGAGGTAAACAACCCCACGGTTACATCGGAACATGTTCGTTATCTTTATATATCACTTACGCCAAAAGGAACTTAATACTGTTTGTCATTTTTAAACATTGTTTTAATATGCTTTTTTCAATGTATTATTATAATAAACAGAGTAGTTGGTACAAAATTATCCAAATACATCAATTCTAACCACACATGCTGCTACAGTGGAGAAGTGAACCATCGATTTCTACTCAGATATTCTTTATTAATGTTTATGTCCTTTTGCATTGATGAAAACCAATATTCGTTGCTACCCTGTATATAATTTAGCTGCGAGGCTCGTATATACCTTTAAAAAAGTAGCAGTATATGAGCCTGTTAATTCGATTGCACATTTCTTTCTTTTACTGATGATTAAAAGCCAGATTCAGCAGATAAAATTCGATCGCATAAGACGTCGGAAAACTGTACGTGCTACATAAGAAACCACAATCTCAAGGTTATAAATACCGTTAGTCAACACAGCAACACATATTCAATACACATTGTTGAAAAATATATGACTTCTTGCTAAATCAGCTAAAACATGCTATAACCTATCTATCTATAATCGTGACTTGTGTCAATGCTATGCATAATTAAAAAAAGTTTAACACCGAAAGCTTTTCTCACAAAAAATTTTATTAAAAGTGGAATTAATGATATATCAGCACACGATCATTTCATTAGAAAGTCAGATGAGATGTGCTACGGTCGAATCGAATCGTTTCGGGTCAAAGCAGTACTATAATTTCCTTCAATGTAGTACATTACTTGTGCATATTGTGGAGCGTTGCGAGCATTTTACTTTTAAACTAAACTGCGTGCACTCGCTGTACGTGTGACATGTTTACGTTTAGATATGTTGCAAAATGTTTTTGTGACAGCCGTCAGGCCAGTATCACCAAAATGTGCATTATAAACTTGCTAACAATGCATAATATGATCAGATGCGGTCCGGAAAATGTTTTATAAATCCGACCGCTGGAGTTCGCATAGCCTGCGACCCTGGCGTGCAGTAAACGCTTTGAACATGTCAGATTACATTTGAATCGAAACATTTAGCCATTTTCCTGTAATTAATGCAATGGAAAGGTATATTATAAAGTTTATGCTATCTTTTAACTAATATCTATTACATTTTAACAATTTAACATAAGCGTTTTTATTTGAAACAACGTTGTTTACACAATATATAGACCCGGGGATGTAATTTACCTTAGTTGTCAAAGCTACTGTAGATCTAAATGTTGAAAGCAATACTGCTTCCGGTACTCTGTAAAGGACTTGAAGCGTTGGTATTAGGGAAAAGTATGTCTCCTTTGTTTGATTGGATATGAACTTAAAGCACACGAAACTAGATCACTAAAACCTATTTAAAGCTAGATTCATTTTTACTTTTATAGCACTAAATTCCAGTTGTTTGTTAATGAAATTTAATTTATGTAACAGAAAAGATAAAACGTCTATCGCAATCACAGGAATGCTTGTGGAACGTCTTTGAGGAGTGCTATAAGTATTAATAGGAATAAACGGAACCCTCTGCATATAAGCAACGTGACTGGAAAGTGTCCGGTACTTCGCTGAGTTGTTACCAAACAGGGTTTCATACCTTTAGTTAGGCTACGTGTAATAGCCAGGTAAGTGTCATCGCAGGACTTTTGTTGCCAAATGCTACTGTGATACCATGCTTTTAAGAAGAAAAAATTTTCAATTTAAAAACAAATTTTGTGTACAGAAGTACTTTATGGTACGGCAGCTTATTCATATTTATATGAAATATTTGTGTGCTATTGTTATAAATTACTGCAATAGTTGCACATTCTGTATGATTTCTTTAATAACACTACCTTCTATTATTACATACCAGTTATATGAATTGTTCGTGTTTTTGTAGGCTTAACCGTGGACATACTCACAAAGTCTGTATACTGCGCAGTGCACATGTGCTGAAATTGTATTAAGGTCGCAACCGCGAGATAAATTTGGGAGGGGAGGTGCGGGACGGACCGCGGACTTCAGATCGGTGTACGAGTATGTATGTAGGATATCACGTGTTAATATGTACATACATGCTTGACCAAATTGGTAGATTCATGGGGGCTGCGACCAGCATGGCCATTCCCCTAACCATTTTTGTATGGACTTACTGTAAGGACACATATAACGGTGATGGACGTACGCCCCCCCCCTTGGGCTTTGACAAAATTTATTTGACCTAAGATATAAGAATTTCGCTTTTTATCCTTTACGCATATTTCCAATGAACAGAGTGATTGAGAGTTAAGGAAGACACGAAGATTTCGCTCTCCAGGCCTTCAATGCGGTTAACAAAGTTATCTATCCAGGAGATGCCTTCTTTTCTAGAGCTACTACATCCGCCATTGACATACTATACAAGATTGAATAAATTGAATAATTTCTGGGGCATGAAGTTCATGGCCGTTCCAACATGCATATTTATGAGATGGCCGTGTTCGCCTCCCCTTTTGATGTTTGCGCCCCTGTTTTGTATAAATAAACGCTGCGACTGACACAAGTTTTGCACGAATAATAAGGACAATATATGTTACCATGTCATGTGCTGTGTGCACACGCTCAATCGTCTGTGAACACAGAAATACAAAAAACTACATCATCTACTTTCGCTACGCTAAAAACTTGTGAATCATATAACAGTTTAACGCTACAGGCGAGAAATAGCACTGATTTACATTGTGAAGTTTTGTATTACATGAGTTTGTCCCAAAGTGTATGTTATATATGAAATCTTTTGTTTTGCTTAGCTAAGACAGCAACAGTTCGTAGATAGCTTAATGATTTTGTGTACGCCACGTTCAATTATGTAACCAAGGTTCAATTTTATACCGGCTTGAATTTTTTTAAAATAACACCATCCACAAATTCGGGCTTTAATAGTTCAAACTGATTTCATATGTTGATAGAAATACATATAGTACACCAATTAAGTGGATATAGCTCAGGCTGCGGGTTACACGTCTATAGTCTCAGCGTCATATCAGTATTGAAGCTATATACGCAAAACATATTATATAGCCCGTGTTTTTGTCCGCAATAAAGGTAGAACATTTTCTGCTTGTCAGCTGGTTTAGTGTGTTTTTATTTGATATCGAATTAGTGCGCACTTTGCTTGTCTTATATTTCCAAGAAAAGGCTACATCATGTTGTTTTTACTCGACACAAAGTGTTCCACGCCGTACGTACACGATGGCTATCTAAAGTATAATGACATTGGAATATTGTACGCTACTTAGAAGCCATATTTATTTATACACAGTCTGCGTAAAAACTGCGTTCCTCATACACAAAGTTGCCTTGAAAAACACGCCAGAATGAGGCGCTGCATATGTTTAAAACATAGCAGAAGCGAATACTAGAAACGTCGGATCTAGATTAGATTACGCCATAAACAAGGAAATAATTGATTACGCAATGAAAATGTTGGGTTTGAATGAATAACTGTATTTCATGTAGCCACGATACTGGTGATATTTTCTGAAAGGCGAAACGAAAAGGAAGTTAATTAATGTATACATACGCTATCTATTAACATGTGCATATTAAATCATGTTCAACATTTTCCATGCCTTTTCTAAGAAAACTTACCAAGTCTAGAAGAAAACAAGAGGTCTATTCAACGAATCTATAAAACATTAGAGTCCGGTATATATTGATCAATGGTGTACCATTAGGGCGGAGGTGTGTTAAGCTAGATATACCAAATTTTTAATTAGAGAGATTACCAAATTGGGAAAACCACAACACAATGGCGAACGCATCTTTAAACTAATAACATTTGTGTAATTTTAAAAAGCGAAATTTATATCTAGGTCAAATAAATGCAAAGCCCAAAGGGGGGGGCGACGTCCATCCCTTATATCTGCCTTACAGTAAGTCCATACAAAAATGGTTAGGGGATGGCCATGCTGGTCGGACCCATGAATCTACCAATTTGGTCAAGCATGTATGTACATATTAACACGTGATATCCTACATACATACTCGTACACCGATCTGAAGTCCGCGGTCCGTCCCGCACCTCCCCTCCCAAATTTATCTCGCGGTTGCGACCTTAATACAATTTCAGCACATGTGCACTGCGCAGTATACAGACTTTGTGAGTATGTCCACGGTTAAGCCTACAAAAACACGAACAATTCATATAACTGGTATGTAATAATAGAAGGTAGTGTTATTAAAGAAATCATACAGAATGTGCAACTATTGCAGTAATTTATAACAATAGCACACAAATATTTCATATAAATATGAATAAGCTGCCGTACCATAAAGTACTTCTGTACACAAAATTTGTTTTTAAATTGAAAATTTTTCTTCTAAAAGCGGATCACAGTAGCATGCAACAAAAGCAGACACTTACCGCTTTACCGAGCCTAACTAAAGGTTGAAACCCGTTGAACAACCAGGAGACCGGACCTCCAGCACTGCTTGCAGAGGGCTTTCATCAATACTTATAGCACTCCTCAAAGACGTTCCACAAGCATTCCTGTGATTGCGATAGACGTTTTATCTTTTCTGTTACATAAATTAAATTTCATTAACAAACAACTGGAATTTAGTGCTATAAAAGTAAAAATGAATCTAGCTTTAAATAGGTTTTAGTGATCTAGTTTCGTGTGCTTTAAGTTCATATCCAATCAAACAAAGGAGACATACTTTTCCCTAATACCAACGCTTCAAGTCCTTTACAGAGTACCGGAAGCAGTATTGCTTTCAACATTTAGATCTACAGTAGCTTTGACAACTAAGGTAAATTACATCCCCGGGTCTATATATTGGTAACAACGTTGTTTCAAATAAAAACGCTTATGTTAAATTGTTAAAATGTAATAGATATTAGTTAAAAGATCACGTAAACTTTATAATATACCTTTCCATTGCATCAATTAAGGAAAATGGCTAAATGTTTCGATTCAAATGTAATCTGACGTGTCCGAAGCGTTTGCTGCACGCCAGGGTCGCAGGGTATGCAAACTCCAGCGGTCGGATTTATAAAACATTTTCAGGACCGCATCTGATCATATTATGCATTGTTAGCAAGTTTATAATGCACATTTTGGTGATACTGGCCTGACGGCTGTCACAAAAACATTTTGCAACATATCTAAACGTAAACATGTCACACGTACAGCGAGTGCACGCAGTTTAGTTTAAAAGTAAAATGCTCGCAACGCTCCACAATATGCACAAGTAATGTACTACATTGAAGGAAATTATAGTACTGCTTTGACCCGAAACGATTCGATTCGACCGTAGCACATCTCATCTGACTTTCTAATGAAATGATCGTGTGCTGATATATCATTAATTCCACTTTTAATAAAATTTTTTGTGAGAAAAGCTTTCGGTGTTAAACTTTTTTAATTATGCATAGCATTGACACAAGTCACGATTATAGATAGATAGGTTATAGCATGTTTTAGCTGATTTCGCGGAGGTCATATATTTTTCAACAATGTGTATTGAATATGTGTTGCTGTGTTGACTAACGGTATTTATAACCCTGAGATTGTGGTTTCTTATGTAGCACGTACAGTTTTCCCGACGTCTTATGCGATCGAATTTTATCTGCTGAATCTGGCTTTTAATCATCAGTAAAAGAAAGATGCAATCAATTAACAGGCTCATATACTGCTACTTTTTAAAGGTATATACGAGCCTCGCAGCTAAATTATATACAGTAGCAACAAATATTGGTTTTCATCAATGCGAAACGACGTAAACATTAAAGAATATCTAGTAGAAATCGATGGTTCACTTCTCCACTGTAGCAGCATGTGTGGTCATAATGGGTGCTCTGGATGATTTTGTACCAACTACTCTGTGTATTATAATAATACATTGAAAAAAGCATATTAAAACAATGTTTAAAAATGACAAACAGTATTAAGTTCCTTTTGGCGTAAGTGATATATAAAGATAACGAACATGTTCCGATGTAACCGTGGGGTTGTTTACCTCATTTGGGAACTATACGTTCAGCAAAACATATTTAACCTGTGAAAAAAGTAAACCTATAATGGCGTTGAATAATGTATATAGATATGGTGAAATTTTCAAAAATCCTTCAAAAATTCTGGGTCTGGCTCTGGGTATTTTATTTCGGTCCGGTTCCGGGTGTGGGTCATAATTTTGAAAAATTTCAACTCTACACAAAACAGAAATTTTGGGACAATTATTAGTTATGTCAAGGATCAATGAGGCTATATGTATACCACGAAGGCAGTATATAAGTACACGTGTTATCGGAAAATTTGACCCAAATAGGTCCTGCCGTGCCAAGTTATAGACACTAACAACAAAATTTACAAAATTTACTACAAATTTACAAAATTTTGACATAAAATACTCTTTTCAGCTCTTTTTTTGTTACCGAAAAGCAATACTCCTCGGTATAGCGCCAGAGATTATATTACATAACATCAAAAGCCTTATGACAATTTGAGCCTGATTGAGTTGGTCGTATCATGTTATCCATAATAACAGCAAAACTTGGGATTAGTTTTGACTTAAAACTTGGACCGTTGAACACCAACTCTATAAACTATATAACGCACAAATACATGGAATCCATGGACTTGTAAATATGTTAAATTAAATGTGAGGAATTTTTGCTGTGTTCAACATTCCGTCTAAAGTTAATAAGGATGTATAATTATTGGCTAAATGTCCTGTTGGACTAAAGAATTAGCTCAGAAATAAAATTTTTTCAATTTTAGTTGAAAAGGTGGAAATCTTTATCTCTACGTTTGAATATTATGAGTTTTACTTTTTGATTTGTTGCCGATTGCAAACTATTAATGCTTCCAAGCTAATTCCTCGCTTAAACGTTAGAATGGTACGTCAGTATGTAAATCTTTTAGTTTGAGCATGGAGGGATGAGATTCATTTTTAGTCAAGTAATGCCCTGTATTATATACCAGCGGCAATTCCGACAACTAAATATTTTAAGCGTATAAAGGTTATTATTCTAAGTTCAAACAACTGTGCTGGGTAAAAGGCATCTGCGACTGCTGTAGAATCCAATCGACGTATGGCTTTGGTTACATGTTGTGTTTACACTCAATCTTCCTTTGCACTTTGACGAGCCATCCGCATGTGTGGTTTCAGAGTTTCAATAATTGGGTGCCTCGGAACAAAGCTTATAAATATATACATGTTGGATTATTGAATATACAACAATGGAGTCTCTGAGAATACGCCACCATCTTTTCATGTGTATGTAAAGACGAGCAGTCTACGACAAATGTGTTAAATAAACAGTTTTTGGTAATTTATATGTCTTAAACAAGCATATAATTATATACATCCTTCTGTAATTAACATGAAATGTCTCCTAAAAGGTACTTGCAATTCAGAACCAATGAGCCTTTATATTACATCTGTTTTAAATTAAAACAGCCTCTATGTTGGCTCTTGTACTGCTTGTAAAAGTCGAAGTGAGTTTTTTCATTGGAAAAATAAAGCCCGAATAAAAATAAAATAAATTACGGTGCTGGGACAACAACAGGCAACAAG
This sequence comes from Trileptium ribeirensis, assembly GCA_030248225.1. NCBI lineage: Eukaryota > Metazoa > Nematoda > Enoplea > Enoplida > Thoracostomopsidae > Trileptium > Trileptium ribeirensis. The sequence goes on from JASANE010025698.1 coordinate 11,226, forward strand.
CTACAAAGTACCAATTAAAGCCCAGTTCGGTTTTATGAAGCATCGACCGGACCGTAAAAAAATATTGCGAAAACACCAGTAAAGCGAACAGTACCTCTGTATATACGATGTTCCAATACAATGAGTGCCTAAATATGGTTACACAAATATGGGCGTTTGTGATAAAGTAGTGCAACAGTTATAGAAAAATCAAACACAATTACTGAGGATTTATTATTAACAGAAGCCAAAACAAAGTATATAATCAGTTTCTCAGGGACAATATGCATGGGCCATGAACTATTTATGGCAATACGGCATCTAGATAAACTATTTTAATGTCACATAAAACACTAAATTAATATACCTATATGGTGAATACCTACATTATATAATGTAATATATGGTGTATGCGACACGATCAAATTAACTATAGTGTCTAAATCTTGATTATTACTGACGGTGTTAAGGACACCATCCATAAACATATTATATACGGCGTATAAATAACAAGATGGTGTAGCTGACACAAAATAACTTTTTAGAAATTTTATGGTGTAGTCTACACCATACTATTACTGACACGACACTACGAATGTATACCATTATAAACACAATGTCATAAACAACACCATATAATAGATGAAGGCAGATACACCCAGAATGGACAAAAATTCCGTATAGGGGTTCTTTTTAAAGCAAACACCTTTCATAAGCGGTTCTTTATAAAAAATAGCAATGGGAAGGAAATCAAAAGTGTACCCGATACTAGACGATAAATAACAGGGACTAGGATAAGATAAAATTTGTACGTACACCACATTAATAGGTCAAGGCATATTAGGATAATAGATTGTGAAATAGACATGTGACATTTATTTAAAAAGTAATCATTTGCTCACTTTATTTAAGTAGATTCCAATGCGATATCATTGCAGTGAATAAGCCACCTAAGATCCTGTGCACAATGTAAATTTAAGCGCAATAGATGTTCTAAACTTTAAAATACCTAAAAATTAGCTGCTTTGGTACTGAAAATAGCGTTAGTCAAACCAAAGCATTCATGATACATTAAGCTATATATATGAGATATTGATCATGTTATACCCTCGTATATCTGACACTCACTTGCCCAGAGTTAGGTATTACTACAAACTCAATACCTAAATGAACTTAAGCCGTTAAGAAAACAGTTAAAACTTTTTTATCGTATTATTAACAATTGTAGGAAAAAAGTATAAAAAAATATATATTTGTTAACCCATCAGACGTGCTTACATTATTAACTTTCATAACTATGTTTCCAAGGTAATATTCTTAAAGGTTTATTTAAAAACGACCCAGGAATATATAATTTTATCACTATGTTTTACAATCTTACAATAATACTATATCGTATTATATTTTACTATCGTACTATCGTACTATATTTTACTATCGCATATCGTACTATATTTTACAATCTTACATTATTAACTTTCATAACTATGTTTCCAAGGTAACATTCCTAAAGGTTTATTTAAAAACAACCCAGGAATACATAATTTTATCATTATGTTTTACAATCTAACAATAACGATAATGCATCAGAAGCAAGTTTAGTTTCTACGGTAGTAATACCTTCGAGAAAACTAAATCTTTTTCACTACGCCATCACTGTGTTTTTCGACACGGCGAGGTAAATCTGTTGGCAAAAGTTAATGGTAACCTGTCTTATAATAGTATGTTGGTATTTCCAGATATCAGAGACTAAAAAATAGCTACATATCTATAAAAATCTTACACATCCGTATGACACTAAAGTAAGGACAGAATAAAGTATTGAATCTGCGAAACATAAAATTGTATGACGGCTGGCATATGTCCACCTGCTGTTGGAAATTACTGCACCAAATTAGCGAAAATACATCATTTCAGAGTTAAATATTTTTAGTGACAACAAGGATAACCCATGATATATATATTATATTCTGTAGTAAACTTGTAGTCATCCAGTTATGCGTTTTCGTACTTATTGCTATGTCCAGCAAAATGGACAATATATCAGCGGCTTTGCTGCATTTGAATTTGCTTCTGAATTACATCCTTTGGTGGTTATTGTACTGCTGTTTGTTACATAGCTAGGTTCATAATGTGGTCTTCAGTTATTGGTTTGTTTCATTTTGATTTGTTAAGAACAGCAGTTAAGATTAAATTTTCGAAACCAGGCGTCTGTGAATTTTGCATTTAAGCCTAGCTGCGAATAAACACATTTGAAAAGATAATGAAAATAGTTTTACCTATAAGGAAATATAACTAGAATGTTTTCAATTCGTGACGTTGGGTGGTGTTTCTGTTGTGCTCAGTAAATCAAAGTGCCAAATATATACGTCACCAGTGCAAAATATTTTGCCTCACTTTGCGAATATGTCTACAAATGACAACAATGCGAAATGTTTTGAACACGAACGCAAGACGGATTTTCCTATGCGTTCAAGTTTATAATCCCGTTATATCTTGGGAATATTTCTAAAAATACTTTGTGCCAAAAATATGGTTTGAACTTTGTTCTCAACTATGTAAAACTAATGCGGTGTTCATGTTATAATATCTCAACTGTTTAGCACATTTATCCTCTGTAATGAGGATCATAGTGTGAAGATAGTCATCGTAACTCAATTTGTGAGGGTATATGACACACAAATAGCCATTACATTTATTGTTTACGGTGTCGCGCATACCATTAGCTACCATTCTTTCGCGAATTAACAGTAACGTTGACCGATGGTAGCTAGTGTGGGCATTATTCTGTTGTATTGTTAGTTTGTTAAAAATATGAATATTTGTCATTAGCCTATATGCATGTTGACAAGATGGGATGCCGTATACTGTCAATGAAACAACAAAGAAAACACAGTAATTTTGACACCGTCGGAAAATGACAATACGCTTAGCTAACTAACCTTGAAAATATTTATAAAAGACATGGTGGTGTCTAAGGCCCCGTTGTCGAGGGTGATGATGACACTGTGTGGGGTACATAATCTCCAAACTTTAGAGACATTGTATAATGTGAACGCCGCACAAAGAACCATATTTTTACTATTCAAGCCCGACAATCTGTTGGAAATCATTTCACCAAATTTACCATTAAACATAATTTTTTATGCCCAAATAATTTCCATTTTACCAATTTCCTGCATATTTTCTAGAGAGGTACCAAAAGTTTTATATCCAGCCCTACTAAACAAATGCTTTCTCAAATAAAATTTATTACTGGGAAATACTGTATATGAAATGCTCGATTTATTTTCACGCTTAACAAAGTCAAAAGCGCAATATCTGGCATGTGTCGCTTTAATCCAACGGCCTCTTATTCTCATCACTATTACCTTTGTTCTTGGAATGCGCCATATGCACATTCAAGTAAAGATTTCATTAATCAGTTCTAGCTTTTGCTTACAAGTGTTTGGAGTGTAAATCTAGCCACACCTATAACGTTTCACGCTTTTCTAAACAATACCATATGAGACGTGCTGTTACTAACCAACTATACTACCTCAAACAGGATCTAGGAGGCAAAATATTGGAAACTCTTCATGCTTGGTAGTTAGAGTCACCAAATGTCAAAACGTTTTATTGCGAATTCCTTATTTGAGCAGACTCTGCCGCACTTAGAAAATTTAAGATATTGAAATTAGATTTTTTCGAAAATTCAGGAAATACAAGCTTACAAAATGTAACAATGCTACGATGTAACATGTAAAACGCATATATTTATTCATGCAAAATTTTGGAACAAGGTTTGAACAGTTTAAGTAATGTTCACTAAGCCTTCATAAATGCATTTTAAAGTAAATGCTGCTGCTACATAAGGTTCTTTCAAAGCCGCAATCGTTGGAATAGCTGTAAAAAACATCCAAAATTTTCCAAGACTGCCAAAATTTCAAAGGTATTTATGGTTGGTTTTGTATTATGTAGCAGTACAATCGATTATATAAATGACGGACGCTTTGCATTATCTGTGAGTTGAGGGTTTAAGAAATTTGTACATGGTAGTATGTAACATCAGATTTAGCCTTCGCTGGGAATATATGCCTCATGAGCAGATAATTATAAAATCTCAAAAAATCTGTATCTCTGATTTTAAGGCACTTTGTATACAGTGCTTAAAAATGGAGCAGTCAAATATGTTTTTCTGTTTAATAGTTCATTTTAAGACATTTTAATTTATAAATTTTGATTTAAAGAAAAAGTTGAATTTGCAATAGTAATATTTATCTTACACTTCCGTGTGCTTAAGTGTTCATTTACGGTAGAATTACCGTTGTCATATGTTTTTGTGGCTTTTCTAACGGTTAGATTTTTGAAAGAACTTTATGTAGCAGTAGCATTTGTATTAAAATGTATTTATAAACGCGCAGTGAACATTAACTTAAACTCACGAATTTGAAGAATTTGAAAAACATCACTCTGTGCCATCTAATAAATATCCAGCAAACTTTTGTGGTGGCACCTGGATATCACCGTTGAGGGATCCCTAGGCTTCCGCGCTGCACCTCCTTCTGACGCGTCACATCCGCCCCTACCCTCGGGCGCCGCAAACTTCTCCAGCAGCAGCATCCCCCGGAAGTGAAGCACACACCCCGAAGGAGCCGGTTCTTTACCCCCACTCCGGATTCGCAACCATCCTCGCGAAGCGCCCTGTTTCGGCCGCTCTAAAGCGCCGTTCCCCCTGGCGCCACACCGCCCCCATCCCGAGGCGTCGCAGCCCCCCCATGACACACCGCAACCCCCTACCCTCAGACATATCTCAGCCACGCTTCCAGGCGCAGAACCCCCACTCCCCAAGGCGCCACATCTCCCGAGGCGCAGCAGCGCTCCCGAAGATGCTTCGCACACCCCCAAGGAATGGGACGCCTTCACCAAGGCACTGTCACACCCTCGAAGCGCCGTAGCTACTCTCCCTGTACTGCCGGCTCCGAAGCGCTGTGTTCCCCCAGGAGCTACGCCGCTGCCCCCCCCTGCGAGGTGCCACTCTCATATGCCACTCGCTCCGAACCTCCATGAACAGGTGCCGCATCAAACTCCTCCCGCAGCGCCGCTGCCCCACCCCCCCCCGAAGCACCGTAGGTACCCTTTTATTGGTAAAACCTGAGGGTTGATTCTAGGTTGTTATCGGAAGAGCCGAACAGAGTCGAGCTTTTACTGTTCACCAAGAGCCAACCGAGCCAAGAAATGAAAGAGATGGCTCTTTGCCGCCTATAATAAATATCCAGTAAACTTTTAGGCAGTGACTGATCCTGGATTTCACGCTGGAGGGATTCCTAGGCTTCCGCGCCGTATCTCCCCTTTGGGCCCTGCACCCTCCCTTACCTCTCCTCCCCGAATCAACAACGCATCCGCCGAGGCGTGGCACCGTTGCCCACCGAGGCACCGCTCCCCCTCCTAGGTGGCGCTCATCCCCATCAAAGACGCCAGATGAAACCGACCCAGGCATCCCCTAGTTCTGTGCTTGCTTCTTTTTAAGTACATATGATGATGTCCCACTTTACGGCAGTAACTAACTAAGTCGCACCCACCTGGCAAGCTACGTACATGGCTATGAAGAAATTTATTAATGTAATATAAATAAAAGGGAATATCATCCTTATTGCGTTGTCTAGAAAACAAAACAAAAATAAAGATTGAAATATGAGGGGAAACGAAATAATATTGACATGCATGTGCCTATTCTGTTTATCATGGTGTACGTTTGAGGAATATAACAACGTGGCTTCGTAAATAAATCTCTATTCACAAAAGCCGTAGTCTTAAAATTTTCCTTAGTAATGCGTCTGTTTGTGCAGTAATCTTTAACTGCCTATGACGCAATAATAAAATGAATAGACAGCGTCGTATGTTTCCGATACTGGCGAAACTTTACTTCTTAAAAAGGTATATCTCCAAAAGATGGAAAAGTCGGTTTTCAAAAATTTCTTGAAAACTTCGTTAAAAATTCACCAGTATTGGCATACAACATAAGATAGGAACACTGACGTGTCCCTATAATTAAACAGCTGGTATAACATTATGACAACTGTTGTTTAAACACTAATATTCTAGTAAATGAGTAATAAAATATGATGGATTTTCGTTTATCTTACTCGCAGAGTTAAAATGCATCATGATGCGTTGATTTGAATGCATAGCCTTCCAATAGTTTTCAAAGATAGTATGTTAAAAGTTTTATTTTACAAGTCTGCCACACATAAAGAATCGTTGATTTACATGAACCAATTTGAAATATTTCTTAAGATGCGATCCCAAGACCAACCTTTATCTAAAAATTGAGCTCACAGTTTGATCGAAACTTGATTGGAATCAAAACGTGAATTTGAGCGTGCGAACATCGTTTAAACTTTTTAATGTTATTACTATTGTCAATCGTCAACGTCAATCAAGATCCATTGCTTTAATTTTTGCTCAAATTTTGATCTCACAGTTTGAGGTATCGCAATTCGCTGTATTTTTCCATTAAAAATTTGGCTCAAATTTTGACCAAATTTTAGCAAGAATTGGGACTCTATCTAAGTTGTGCTCATTTTTGATCTCAAAATTTGTGGAAAGACTTTAAACGTGTGAATGCCATTTTGTGATTATGGCTTAATTTTGTTATTTGTAGAAAACATAGCTTGCAGCAAAGAAATTAAGTTAATTATTAAGTATCAGAAAAAGTTCCAGTTTGTGATAAGATTTTAAGGCATGGAAAATTTCACATCGACGAATTTAAATTCTCATGGTGATATGTTCCAAAAGGCATTTGGGGCACTTTTTACATTAGAAAATTGGGTGCATATTGGTTTTAAAACAAAAATCTAAAACACTGTACCGTCAGGGCTTCGAAATCACATTGGGTCCTCTTGTATTGATGAAGGATCATAGATACATAACGCTTACAAGTATTGACTATAGACTTAGAAACACATGTACAACAGCATAGCGCTTAAATATACATTGCAGCTTATAACGCATGGAGCACTGGTTACTAATTGTAATATTGCTGCTTAATGGCTGGCTTAGTTTCTTCGACCGAAAAAAATAATAAAAACTGGAAGAAGGATTGTAGTCGAGAACAGTGTAGCATGGTCATAAATAGGATAAAAGAAACTAATTTTTACACATTGATAGGCTGTTGGAATAGCTACACAATTTTTATAAACGCAAGAAAATAACGCATGAAGCACTGGTTACTAATTGTAATATTGCTGCTTATTGGCTGGCTTAGTTTCTTCAACCGAAAAAATAATAAAAAAACTGGAAGAAGGATTGTAGTCGAAAACAGTGTAGCATGATCATAAAGAAGATAAAAATAACTAATTATGACACATTGATAGGCTGTTGGAATAGCTACATAATTTTCATAAACGCAACAAAATAACGCATGAAGCACTGGTTACTAATTGTAATATTGCTGCTTAATTGCTGGCTTACTTTCTTCGACCGCACAAAAAATAATAAAAAACTGGAATAAGGGTTGTAGTCGAGAACAGTGTAGTATGGTCATAAAGAAGATAAAAGAAACTAATTTGACACATTGATAGGCTGTTGGAATAGCTACATAATTTTCATAAACGCAAGAAAATAACGCATGAAGCACTGGTTACTAATTGTAATATTGCTGCTTATTGGCTGGCTTAGTTTCTTCGACCGAAAAAATAATAAAAAAACTGGAAGAAGGATTGTAGTCGAGAACAGTGTAGCATGATCATAAAGAAGATAAAACAAACTAATTATGACACATTGATAGGCTGTTGGAATAGCTACATAATTTTCATAAACGCAACAAAATAACGCATGGAGCACTGGTTACTAATTGTAATATTGCTGCTTAATTGCTGGCTTACTTTCTTCTACCGCACAAAAAATAATAAAAAACTGGAATAAGGATTGTAGTCGAGAACAGTGTAGTATGGTCATAAAGAAGATAAAAGAAACTAATTTTGACACATTGATAGGCTGTTGGAATAGCTACATAATTTTCATAAACGCAACAAAATAACGCATGGAGCACTGGTTACTAATTGTAATATTGCTGCTTAATTGCTGGCTTACTTTCTTCGACCGCACAAAAAAATAATAAAAAACTGGAATAAGGATATTAGTCGAGAACAGTGTAGTATGGTCATAAAGAAGATAAAACAAACTAATTATGACACATTAATAGGCTGTTGGAATAGCTACATAATTTACATAAACGCAACAAAATAACGCATCGAGCACTGGTTACTAATTGTAATATTGCTGCTTAATTGGCTGGCTTAGTTTCTTATCAACCGAAAAAATAATAAAAAAACTGGAAGAAGGATTGTAGTCGAGAACAGTGTAGCATGATCATAAAGAAGATAAAATAAACTAATTATGGCACATTGATAGGATGTTGGAATAGCTACATAATTTTCATAAACACAACAAAATAACGCATGGAGCACTGGTTACTAATTGTAATATTGCTGCTTATTGTCTGGCTTAGTTTCTTTGACCGCACAAAAAATAATAAAAAACTGGAATAAGGATTGTAGTCGAGAACAGTGTAGCATGATCATAATTAGAAGATAAAAGAAACTAATTTTGACACATTGATAGGCTGTTGGAATAGCTACATAATTTTCATAAACGCAACAAAATAACGCATGAAGCACTGGTTACTAATTGTAATATTGCTGCTTAATTGCTGGCTTACTTTCTTCGACCGCACAAAAAATAATAAAAACCTGGAATAAGGGTTGTAGTCGAGAACAGTGTAGTATGGTCATAAAGAAGATAAAAGAAACTAATTTGACACATTGATAGGCTGTTGGAATAGCTACATAATTTTCATAAACGCAAGAAAATAACGCATGAAGCACTGGTTACTAATTGTAATATTGCTGCTTATTGGCTGGCTTAGTTTCTTCGACCGAAAAAATAATAAAAAAACTGGAAGAAGGATTGTAGTCGAGAACAGTGTAGCATGATCATAAAGAAGATAAAACAAACTAATTATGACACATTGATAGGCTGTTGGAATAGCTACATAATTTTCATAAACGCAACAAAATAACGCATGGAGCACTGGTTACTAATTGTAATATTGCTGCTTAATTGCTGGCTTACTTTCTTCGACCGCACAAAAAATAATAAAAAACTGGAATAAGGATTGTAGTCGAGAACAGTGTAGTATGGTCATAAAGAAGATAAAAGAAACTAATTTTGACACATTGATAGGCTGTTGGAATAGCTACATAATTTTCATAAACGCAACAAAATAACGCATGGAGCACTGGTTACTAATTGTAATATTGCTGCTTAATTGCTGGCTTACTTTCTTCGACCGCACAAAAAATAATAAAAAACTGGAATAAGGATTGTAGTCGAGAACAGTGTAGTATGGTCATAAAGAAGATAAAACAAACTAATTATGACACATTGATAGGCTGTTGGAATAGCTACATAATTTTCATAAACGCAACAAAATAACGCATGGAGCACTGGTTACTAATTGTAATATTGCTGCTTAATTGCTGGCTTACTTTCTTCGACCGCACAAAAAATAATAAAAAACTGGAATAAGGATTGTAGTCGAGAACAGTGTAGTATGGTCATAAAGAAGATAAAAGAAACTAATTTTGACACATTGATAGGCTGTTGGAATAGCTACATAATTTTCATAAACGCAACAAAATAACGCATGGAGCACTGGTTACTAATTGTAATATTGCTGCTTAATTGCTGGCTTAGTTTCTTTGACCGCACAAAAAATAATAAAAAACTGGAATAAGGATTGTAGTCGAGAACAGTGTAGTATGGTCATAAAGAAGATAAAAGAAACTAATTTTGACACATTAATAGGCTGTTGGAATAGCTACATAATTTTCATAAACGCAAGAAAATAACGCATGAAGCACTGGTTACTAATTGTAATATTGCTGCTTTTTGGCTGGCTTAGTTTCTTCGACCGAAAAAAAAATAAAAAAACTGGAAGAAGGATTGTAGTCGAGAACAGTGTAGCATGATCATAAAGAAGATAAAACAAACTAATTATGACACATTGATAGGATGTTGGAATAGCTACATAATTTTCATAAACGCAACAAAATAACGCATGAAGCACTGGTTACTAATTGTAATATTGCTGCTTATTGGCTGACTTAGTTTCTTCGACCGAAAAAATAATAAAAAAACTGGAAGAAGGATTGTAGTCGAGAACAGTGTAGCATGATCATAAAGAAGATAAAACAAACTAATTATGACACATTGATAGGATGTTGGAATAGCTACATAATTTTCATAAACGCAACAAAATAACGCATGAAGCACTGGTTACTAATTGTAATATTGCTGCTTATTGGCTGGCTTAGTTTCTTCGACCGAAAAAAATAATAAAAAAACTGGAAGAAGAACTGTAGTCGAGAACAGTGTAGCATGATCATAAAGAAGATAAAACAAACTAATTATGACACATTGATAGGCTGTTGGAATAGCTACATAATTTTCATAAACGCAACAAAATAACGCATGGAGCACTGGTTACTAATTGTAATATTGCTGCTTAATTGCTGGCTTACTTTCTTCGACCGCACAAAAAAATAATAAAAAACTGGAAGAAGGATTGTAGTCGAAAACAGTGTAGCATCATCATAAAGAAGATAAAACAAACTAATTATGACGCATTGATAGGCTGTTGGAATAGCTACATAATTTTCATAAACGCAACAAAATAACGCATGGAGCACTGGTTACTAATTGTAATATTGCTGCGTAATTGCTGGCTTACTTTCTTCGACCGCACAAAAAATAATAAAAAACTGGAATAAGGATTGTAGTCGAGAACAGTGTAGTATGGTCATAAAGAAGATAAAAGAAACTAATTTTGACACATTAATAGGCTGTTGGAATAGCTACATAATTTTCATAAACGCAAGAAAATAACGCATGAAGCACTGGCTACTAATTGTAATATTGCTGCTTATTGGCTGGCTTAGTTTCTTCGACCGAAAAAATAATAAAAAAACTGGAAGAAGGATTGTAGTCGAGAACAGTGTAGCATGATCATAAAGAAGATAAAATAAACTAATTATGACACATTGATAGGATGTTGGAATAGCTACATAATTTTCATAAACACAACAAAATAACGCATGAAGCACTGGTTACTAATTGTAATATTGCTGCTTATTGTCTGGCTTAGTTTCTTCGACCGAAAAAAATAATAAAAAAACTGGAAGAAGGACTGTAGTCGAGAACAGTGTAGCATGATCATAAAGAAGATAAAACAAACTAATTATGACACATTGATAGGCTGTTGGAATAGCTACATAATTTTCATAAACGCAACAAAATAACGCATGAAGCACTGATTACTAATTGTAATATTGCTGCTTAATTGCTGGCTTACTTTCTTCGACCGCACAAAAAATAATAAAAAACTGGAATAAGGATTGTAGTCGAGAACAGTGTAGCATGGTCATAAAGAAGATAAAACAAACTAATTATGACACATTGATAGGATGTTGGAATAGCTACATAATTTTCATAAACGCAACAAAATAACGCATGAAGCACTGATTACTAATTGTAATATTGCTGCTTAATTGCTGGCTTACTTTCTTCGACCGCACAAAAAATAATAAAAAAACTGGAAGAAGGACTGTAGTCGAGAACAGTGTAGCATGATCATAAAGAAGATAAAACAAACTAATTATGACACATTGATAGGCTGTTGGAATAGCTACATAATTTTCATAAACGCAACAAAATAACGCATGGAGCACTGGTTACTAATTGTAATATTGCTGCTTATTGGCTGGCTTAGTTTCTTCGACCGAAAAAAAAATAATAAAAAAACTGGAAGAAGGACTGTAGTCGAGAACAGTGTAGCATGATCATAAAGAAGATAAAACAAACTAATTATGACACATTGATAGGCTGTTGGAATAGCTACATAATTTTCATAAACGCAACAAAATAACGCATGAAGCACTGATTACTAATTGTAATATTGCTGCTTAATTGCTGGCTTACTTTCTTCGACCGCACAAAAAATAATAAAAAACTGGAATAAGGATTGTAGTCGAGAACAGTGTAGTATGGTCATAAAGAAGATAAAACAAACTAATTATGACACATTGATAGGATGTTGGAATAGCTACATAATTTTCATAAACGCAACAAAATAACGCATGAAGCACTGATTACTAATTGTAATATTGCTGCTTAATTGCTGGCTTACTTTCTTCGACCGAACAAAAAATAATAAAAAAACTGGAAGAAGGACTGTAGTCGAGAACAGTGTAGCATGATCATAAAGAAGATAAAACAAACTAATTTTGACACATTGATAGGCTGTTGGAATAGCTAGATAATTTTCATAAACGCAACAAAATAACACATGAAGCACTGGTTGCTAATTGTAATATTGCTGCTTAATTGCTGGCTTACTTTCTTCTATTTCTTCTTCTATTTCTTTTTTCCAACGTTATAACGTCCGTCCCCTAAAGTTATCGATTCAAAACACTATATTCTCACTACCGATATTACCGAGCCGTGGATGCTTTTAACATGCTTTCCTACTCTCACTGATTCGACCAGAGATGTGTGACTGCAACTATTTTTTATGTTCTACTTTGCTAATTACAGCCTTTTCTATGAACCGCGCACAAATTATGTACCATTATAGTATTATTCACTACCACTACACACGTGCTTTAAGCCGGGTAAGAGAGCAAGTTACAATTTTTCGTTAATACCTTGTCGGTTCTTATGCCAAAAAAGTGCTCAAAAACAGGTTTTTATATTATTGATTATTCGCTTGCTGGTCACAGATATATAGACCGTACCCACAGCTCTCATTCGCAGCTCCCTTCCAAATGCCCACACACCACAATTGGGCTTTGGAGCCATTTCATGTTATAAGGCAGTTATTAATATCTTATATAGCGTTCAGCGGAACCGTCATATTTTTTGCGACTGCGCGCAGACGGAAATTAAAAACTTTTAAGGGCACACTCGCTAACAAACTCTGTTATCCAAGCACATTAAAAAATAATAAAATTCTACAAAAATTGTACAATGCAGTGAAATATGGAAAAACATCGACCCTTTTTAAAAAGACATCGTCTGAACACAACGTCGTGAACGGTAAGATGCTTGTATGACGGGTACCTGTGAGTTTTCGCAACAAGCGAGATCGCTATTTGTCCTCGTACTCGGTTCGTGAGTGCCGGCGGGCAACGATATCCCGCGCTCAGTTTTGGTTTGGAGCTTAGCTGCCGTCTTTTAATTTGCTGTCTTTTCTCCATCAGGTTTCAATTACGGTGTCAACAACGTTTTTACTATGAAAGTTCTATAAATAGATAAATCCGCACCATCCCCGTTGCCATATTGGTCGGTCTTTAGCTGCAATATGATTAGGTCATAAGATTCAGAATTGGCAATGTTCCAAAAATAAAGTTTCAATGAGCAAGCATAAAATGATGCAATAAAAATTACTCAAATTTTATTTGGTTGTGACATGCAAAATTGTAAAACTATAATATATAAGCGGCGGATTCTCATGATAGCAACGAACAGTAATCGTAAATCTGTTCGCCTATTTTTAAATGTTTTTGGTACATTATGTAGACGTACATATCGTAAATTTAATATGCATGTGCATCTGTATTTTGTACGATCTTTCATCTATTAAACGGCAAACCTAGAAGGACTTAAATTCTTTCCAGTGGAACGTTGCAATCTGGAGTTCGCTATAATGCCCTCTGGTTCTTCTCCATTACGCAATTATTCTTTATTTTACTACTTGAATAGTAAAAACATATGAAAACCTGGATGTCGAAATATTAATTCTGCAGATTTTCGACATATTGTCACTGTTGTCATTTATAATATCGAATAAAAATATCTTTCCGAACGCATCAGCCGCCAGCACATCGGTCACAGGATACCATTTATAGTGTACTATATTTGAAGAATTCGAAACCTTAAAGCGCCGCCTTCTAAACAGGTTACAGCGAGATATCCATGAAAGTATGCACTTGTAGAGGTAGAAACTAGATGATTAATGCTCTCGAAAACAAAATACAGTTTTCCGTTCCTAGAGGAAAGAGCAATGCTAGTAATAGCGGCTTGTCATCTATCAAAATGAGCCAGTGGGGGTGGTTAAGTTTAACGAATTGGCTGTAATTCATTAATAAATATTTGCAACTTCGCTACCATTCACTTTGTTAATATTACATGAATGATGAGACATTTTGGATACATAAAATATACGTTAAATGATATATACGTGTTTCTTAGTATTAAGGTTAAGTATCTTTTAGTGCATGACAGTGGTGAAAAAATGTGTAATCTTTTCAAATGGGTATTCAAAAACGTATTCCCAGTACTTGAAGCGATTATAATGTTGTTTAAGCTAGCGTACTGAGGAATTACAAATTCATTACCGCCCTGTATCTATATACATCTAACGAACCAAAATAAGCCAAAATTTTATAATAATCTCATTATATATATACAATGCATTGCGATAGCCTTCTCGTGAGTACCAATAACAGTAAAATAATTTACTTTTACGTAGAATGACACAGATGCACTGGCGCCGTCGGCTCAGCGGGTAGAAAGTCTCGGTGAGTGAGATACATGAGAGAGGGTAACCAAGAATTTTCCCAAATATATGCAATTTTTCCCAATAATTTTCCTGATTTCCATAGTTTTCGCTTAAAATTTTTGAAATTTTGTCATAATTGCTTAAAATTTTCCGTGCGACTTCAGCGCGTTGGGTGGTGTACGAGGCCTCAGTAGAAGAAATTTACATGTAGTTAACGTAGGGCCGACCCAGTTGCACAGGCACAGCTTACATTCCAATTGATAATATAGGGTCATGAGGTCATAAATAATGTCATCGCATTGGAAAATAATTCATTAATCAAACACGCTGAGTAATAACTATTAAGATATTTATGCTTAAGACCCATGCGTGTCTAAAATTCGCGTGCAGCCAACCAAACATTGCTGTTTTTCATTGCTTTTGTGTCACGGGGCATATAAGCACAATGAGTGTTCGGGTTAGATATATTGCAATTGCAAAAGATAATTAGAAATGTAAATGACAAACAGTACTTAGCCATAGAGACTGGCACAGAAACAACGCCAAATACATACATTTTCTAAAACCAACTACTTCACTTTCGCTTTTTGGCTCGCTTTATTTTGTTGCGTTTATGAAAATTATGTAGCTATTTCAACATCCTATCAATGTGTCAAAATTAGTTTGTTTTATCTTCTTTATGTCCATACTATACTGTTGTCGGCTACAATCCTTCTTCCAGTTTTTTATTATTTTTTGTTCGGTCGAAGAAAGTAAGCCAGCAATTAAGCAGCAATATTACAATTAGTAATCAGTGCTTCATGCGTTATTTTGTTGCGTTTATGAAAATTATGTAGCTGTTCCAACATCCTATCAATGTGTCAAAATTAGTTTGTTTTATCTTCTTTATGTCCATACTATACTGTTGTCGGCTACAATCCTTCTTCCAGTTTTTTATTATTTTTTGTTCGGTCGAAGAAAGTAAGCCAGCAATTAAGCAGCAATATTACAATTAGCAACCAGTGCTTCATGTGTTATTTTGTTGCGTTTATGAAAATTATCTAGCTATTCCAACAGCCTATCAATGTGTCAAAATTAGTTTGTTTTATCTTCTTTATGATCATGCTACACTGTTCTCGACTACAGTCCTTCTTCCAGTTTTTTTATTATTTTTGTGCGGTCGAAGAAAGTAAGCCAGCAATTAAGCAGCAATATTACAATTAGTAATCAGTGCTTCATGCGTTATTTTGTTGCGTTTATGAAAATTATGTAGCTATTCCAACATCCTATCAATGTGTCAAAATTAGTTTGTTTTATCTTCTTTATGTCCATACTATACTGTTGTCGGCTACAATCCTTCTTCCAGTTTTTTATTATTTTTTGTTCGGTCGAAGAAAGTAAGCCAGCAATTAAGCAGCAATATTACAATTAGCAACCAGTGCTTCATGTGTTATTTTGTTGCGTTTATGAAAATTATCTAGCTATTCCAACAGCCTATCAATGTGTCAAAATTAGTTTGTTTTATCTTATTTATAATCATGCTACACTGTTCTCGAC
>JASANE010025699.1:0-14267 GCA_030248225.1 Trileptium ribeirensis
TGCGCTTTGTGACATTCCACATTCCGTTAAATACCAAGCAGTCTATAAGTGCCGCATTGAACCTAAAGATTTCAAAACCTGGGGGGTTGCCATAACAAGCCAACCCTGTTGTCAAAATTTTAGGGAGGATAAAACCCCCTCAACGCTCCTTAAATCTACGCCCATATTTGTAGTTGATAGCCTGATCGGTACCGCGTTGTTCTAATATATTTCATTGCGATTTCCTAAGTTTAACCTGAACATTATGGTTGTCGTGCAACCCTAAATCAAGTCAGTCTTCAGTCAGCCACACTGGAATTCCAAAAATGTTGTTCTTGAAGAGACTGCAGCAATTATACACCGGTACACGACAAAAATTGGGTTACTAAAAGCATGGATCTGAGTTCTTTTAAATAGCACATTATATTTAAAATGTGTATAAATTAGCATAACTACTGCTTTGTACGCTCATATATCCAGAGCAGACAAAGAAGTGGATTCCCCGTGGTTCGGATCGGAATGCTATTAGGCGGAAAACCTGTGGAAAATAGCATAACTACTGGGTTGTAAGCACAGATATCCGAGCAGTCAAAGAAGTGGATTCCCCGTGGTTCGGATCGGAATGCTATTAGGCGGAAAGCTTGTGGAAATTAGCATAACTAGTGGGTTGGAAGCACAGATATCCGACCAGACAAAGAAGTGGATTACCCGTGGTTAGGATCGGAATGCTATTAGGCGGAAAACGTGTTGAAATTAGCATAACTAGTGGGTTGTAAGCACATATATCCAGAGCAGACAAAGAAGTAGATTACCCGTGGTTCGGATTGGAATGCTATTAGGCGGAAAACGTGTTGAAATTAGCACAACTAGTGGGTTGTAAGCACATATATCCAGAGCAGACAAAGAAGTGGATTCCCCGTGGTTCGGATCGGAATGCTATTAAGCGGCAAACATGTGGAAATTAGCATAACTAGTTGGTTGTAAGCACAGATATCCGAACAGTCAAAGAAGTGGATTCCCCGTGGTTCGGATGGGAATGCCGTTAGGCGGAAAACATGTTGAAATTAGCATAACCAGTGGGTTGTAAGCACAGATATCCGAGCAGACAAGGAAGTGGATTACCCGTTGTTCGGATCGGAATGCTATTAGGCGGAAAACGTGTTAAAATTAGCATAACTAGTGGGATGTAAACACAGTTATCCGAGCAGACAAAGAAGTGGATTACCTGTGGTTCGTATCGGAATGCCATTAGGCGAAGAACATGTTGAAATTAGCATAACTTGTGGGTTGTAAGCACAGATATCCGAGCAGACAAGGAAGTTGATTATCCGGGATTCGGATTGAAATGCTATTTGGCGGAAAATATGTTGAAATTAGCATAACTACTGGGTTGTAAACACAGATATCCGAGCAGACAAGGAAGTGGATTACCCGTTGTTCGGATCGGAATGCTATTAGGCGGAAAACGTGTTAAAATTAGCATAACTAGTGGGATGTAAACACAGTTATCCGAGCAGACAAAGTAGTGGATTACCTGTGGTTCGTATCAGAATGCCATTAGGCGAAAAACATGTTGAAATTAGCATAACTAGTGGGTTGTAAGCACAGATATCCGAGCAGACAAGGAAGTTGATTACCCAGGATTCGGATTGAAATGGTATTTGGCGGAAAACTTGTAAAATTAGCATAACTAGTGGGTTGTAAACACAGATATCCGAGCAGACAAAGAGGTGAATTTACCCGTGGTTCGTATCGGAATGCCATTAGGCGGCAAACGTGTGGAAATTAGCTACTGGGTTGTAAGCTCATATATCCGAGCAGACAAAGAAGTGGATTCCCAGTGGTTCGGATCGGAATGCTATTAGGCGGAAAACTTGTGGAAATTTGCATAACTACTGGGTTGTAAGCACAGATTCGGGACAAAAAAAGGGGCCCAGGCGGACGGAAGCGGCAAAAAGAAAAACTTGTAAGCACAGATATCCGAGCAGACAAAAAAGTGCATTCCCCGAGGTTCGGATCCGAATGCTATTAGGCGGGAAACATGTGGAAATTAGCATAACCACTGGATCGTAAGCTCAGATATCCGAGCAGACAAAGAAGTGGATTCCCCGTGGTTCCGATCGGAATTATATTAGGCGGAAAACGTGTGGAAATTAGCATAAATACTCGGTTGTCAGCACTGATATCCGAGCAGACAAAGAAGTGGATTCACCGGGGTTCGGATCCGAATGCTATTAGGCGGAAAACGTGTGGAAATTAGCATAATCACTGGGTATCTGTGCTAATAAATAAGGTCGGATATCTGTGCTTACAAAAGAGTATTTATGCTAATTTCCACTCGTTTTACGCCTAATATCATTCCGATCCGAACCACGGGGAATCCACTTCTTTGTTTGCTCTTATGTCTGTGCTTACAATCCAGTAGTTATACTAATTTCCACAAGTTGTCCGCCTAATAGCATTCCGATCCGAACCACGGGGAATCCATTTCTTTGCCTGCTCGGATATCTCAGCTTATGACCCAGTGGTTATGCTAATTTCCACACGTTTTCCGCCTAATAGCATTCGGATCCGAACCACGGGGAATTCACTTCTTTGTCTGCCCGGATATCTGAGCTTACAACCCAGTAGTTATGCTGATTTCCACATGTTTTACGCCTAATAGCATTCCGATCCGAACCACGGGGAATCCACTTCTTTGTCTGCTCGGATATTTGTGCTTACAACCCAGTAGTTATGCTGATTTCCACACGTTTTCCACCTAATTGCATTCCTATCCGAACCACGGGGAATTCACTTCTTTGTCTGCTCGGATATCTGTGCTTACAACCTAGTGGTTATGCTAATTGCCACACGTTTTCCACCTAATAAAGCATTCCGATCCGAACCACGGGGAATCCACTTCTTTGTCTGCTCGGATATCTGACCCTGCAGCCCAGTAGGTATGCCAATTTCCACACGTATTCCGCCTAACATTCCAATCCGAACAACGAGGAATCCACTTCTTTGTCTGCTCGGATATCTGAGCTTACGACCCGGTGGTTATGCTAATTTCCACACGTTTTCCGCCTAATAGCATTAGGATCCGAACCACGGGGATTCTACTTCTTTTGGATATCTGAGCTTACAACCCAGTAGCTAATTTCCACACGTTTTCCGCCTAATAGCATTCCGATACGAACCACGGGTAACCCACTTCTCTGGCTGCTCGGATATCTGTGATTAGAACCCACTAGTTATGCTAATTTCAACGCATTTTCCGCCTAATACCATTCGGATGCGAACCACGGGGATCCACTTCTTTGTCTGCTCAGATATCTGAGCTTACAACCCAGTATTTATGCTAATTTCCACACGTTTTCCGCCTAATAGCATTCGGATCCGAACCACGGGCCCGAAAGTCTTTGCATGCGCCGTAAGTAGCTGATAACATAAACAGTACTACGATTTTTTCACATTTCTGAAATATACAAAGTAGTTGAGATCACGGCTAATGAGGTCCTTTGTTTTATTCATTACTTGATTGTCATTGTCAATCGTATTTTTCTAAGAACACACAATTATAATAATAATGTAATTAAGTTTTTAAATTTTATCAACATTTATAGCAAAATATTAGTAGAATAAAAAACAAATATAGCAAAATAGCTCTTTATCGTAAAAAACCCATTTGTAGATAGCTAACCGTTTATAAAAACCACAAAAATAGCTCATGTAGTGAAAATACTTAGTAAAAACCGACCAAACTGATTTGTAGTGGAATTTTTATCGATGTCAGAGCTAAAGTTTAACGGACACACAGCCGTCATGCTCTAATTTCTTCTTGTACTTTGCGGTTAGTTTATGTTTGCAGCTAATCCCATCAGACAGAACACATTTTTGTTTTCGGCAAGAGCCAGATATACATCCATAGAGCCTTTAATAATAATGAATATTTTAATGCAAAGTGTTCCAAAGATGTTTTGCGACAATATCACCAGAAGACAAGTGTAAATCGGTTTTTAAATGAGTTTATAAGTATGAGACAGCAAAAATGTAACTAGACATCAGAAATTACTTAAAATATAGCTCTAGGCTTCGTTCAACAACATGTTCGAATCAATTTTGATTCAGAAACTAATGCACGATTTCTACCAAATTCACGTTTACTCAAAAATAAAACTAAATACATTATAATAAATATCTATCGGTCTATAAATAAATCATCTTTTAGTTCTCAAAATTGAAGCGGGACGATAAACAGGTTTCATAAATATATTTGCATGACTGGGGTTGAATGGCTAAAAATTATTAGGAGAACTCGATCAACAAGGAACAAACCTTGAATTTTCTTTGAACGAAAATGTATTTATATATGTTTAGTCTTACCCTATATTCTTTAATATATCTTTACGACTGGGGTTGGATGGCCAAAAATTATTAGGAGAACTCGATCAACAAGGAACAAACCTTGAATTTTCTTTGTTTGAATAAAAATATATTTATATTTGTTTAGTCTACCGTATATTTCTTAATATATATTTGTTGTATTATATATTTTACTATATATTACGCATTAAATGTTTTCGCCAAAGTTAATAGATATATATGTTTATAGGTAAATAAAAAATTAACGTTAACAAGACGTACTGTCTGATGTTTGATTTTTATGCAGGAAAGGTTATCAACTTCTTCGAAGAATTAAGTTTAAGCAGCATATATACATCAAATTGCCTTGAATCATCAAATCTTTATATATCACGTATTACATAAAACAAGACCCGTGGTAAGAGGAACAGCTATCAGTCAACGTTGCAATTTACAATTTTCATGAATTGGTTGGGAGTCCATTGCTTCTCGCAAATACCATGGTCAATCATTGGGTCTAACAAGCTGTGCCGACACCAATCAACAAGCGTCCTTGTAGGCCGTGCTAATTAGCAATATCAAGCTGAAATCGAGACACGTTGGCATTTCAGATGACTGTAAAATTGTATCAAGTTAATTATGTTTGTTAATCGAACAGTAATTTGATGTCACGTTTTCCATGGCATTAATCACTTTGGCTCGTTTTTTCTACGCCCTAAATATGGTTCCATGAATACGAGAAGTTTTACCGTACACCATTTTCTATATCCTATCGGACTCCAGCAGTTTTATCTGTAAAACCATCCTCTATGACCTCAGCAGGACGTGTATTAAAGGATAAATTTTTACGCAGAATGTGACAAAAGGCGAAAATAATGTCACAGCCGTGTACCGTGTTTTGTCAAGATTTGCAACACTACATCATTATTAGTTGCATGATTTCGATATAATTTAAATATTTTAAACAAAGTTTCAATAGAACGTTTCGTGTTCTACAATCTACGCTCGTATGCACTGCTGTCGATGTGTGGTGGATTGTTACGAATAATAATAATTCGTCGTACTATGAACGTGGTTTTTTGCCACTGAAGTAGATTAAAAATAGTACGACGCTGGTCTGTTGTGCCGTGTAGGAATGAACTGATTTTGTACCTATTTGATTCAGATTGTGGAGTGGACAAAATTGAGTTAAACAAAGTTTTTTTCTTAAAAACCAGCTTTTCAAATTAAATACGAGTGTGCCAAGTTTGAATGCTGGCCACTGTTGTTGTAAGGACCGATTCAGAAACGGTGCCAAAGTGAAAAACTTCTTGGGAGCCGGCGAACGGCACGCAATACCATTGACAAAATCTGGGCGGGGCGGCATAGTACGTCGTGAGACCGTAGTAGGTTTATGTATACGCTGGCCACTATAAGTTTACATAAACATACATGCACGAGCAATTTTACAGATTGCTGTGGATCAGTTTTGATAATCGGTCACCTATGCATATATATATATTTTTTTTAATTGATCAACAAGGCAAATTTTGGAAAGAAAGTTGTATTTATTAATGCACATATATGATTGACCAACTTGCCATATTTCAGGGCCGGACGACGTACATGGCCATCCCAGAATATTTTTGGGAGAACACGCAGTCCCGTCACTCCGATGTTTGCATGCAGTTTAGTTTCCTTTATGACATGTATAATTATAAATTGCTTGACAATTTTCAGCCGAGCTTCACTTCAGTTTCCTGTATTGTAGGAAAACAATAGTAATTATATAGCAGAAATTTGATTTTTTTTAAATTTGTTTTCTATAAATAAAATATATTAATTGTGTGAAAAGACAGCTTAACATATTTAATGTTTTCCAACGTATTAGATCAAACGCCTCAATGCTAGAGAGGAAATATGATCATTTTTAATTAAATTGGTGATAGCGATAACTTTTACCTGTATGCGACACATTGCGTTAGCTTATTTCAGTTTCTTGTGTATGTTTGATCGTGCATTGTTATTCGTGGATTAATCAACTCATTAAGTAAAGACTTAGCTGTTTGAATATGCAAAATTTGTGTTTGTTAGTGGTCACAAAGCCGTAAGAAGTTCTGCCTCAGGCTTTCAGAAAACTGACCCTTTAATTTAGTTTCGTTTATGTATTAAGCTTGATCTATTTAGCTCGTGACGGTTATTTGTTTGGCGAGGATTAAACGATATGTAAAATAAAGAAGCTAGCATTAATCTTCTGCAAACTCAACGGATATAAGCAAAAATATGTGATAATTATGCCAACAGTATGAAATAAAGATGTTAGACGTCTGTGGACTTACAAACTTAGGTTTCCTCAATCAATTGCATCTCGCAACAAACACTTTTTCATAATAATTATATTTTTTAAGAATTTTTGTTTCCCAAAGTTTCTAAAATATATACGAATACCGTCTAAATATGGCATTATATCCACAAATGGAATCGCCAAAATGTCATCCCAAAGGTTGTAGATTCGACAATTTATATAACTATTTGAAGATGTTATCATATTAAACAAGTTTACGATATTCAATTTGAAATATTGATATCATTGGAATTTCTAGTCGTATTAGCCTACTAACCTGAACACCAAAGAGCACTTCTGTCCTGCGTTTACTCGTTAAAGCTCGTCCTACCGCACCCATACGAACTCGACACAACACTGAATTTGAACGCACGTTGACCTATGCTACAGCTATTATTTGTACGACACTCGAGATGTTAGTGCTACACAGTCTCAAGCTTTTGTTTTTAGAGTTGGTGTTTTTGGAAAGTTATCACGTTCAATCGAATCATATACAAGCATACATGCATATCTAAGCATGCACACGCGTACTAAGTGCCTCAGTCTGCGAATTTCCAAATACGGTAAAATCTGAAGTTAATATATGTCGGAAAAAATAGACCAAACGAACAATAATCAAAAATCCATAATTCGTCATCTTACTGCCTAGCTATGTAATAATTGTTTGTAATATTAAATTAATGTAACCACTAAATTAATCGCTGCAAAATATAATACAGAAAACAAATAGAATTCGTTCGGGGCGTTGACGTAGCTTGAACGTAGCCAAAAGTAGTAAAAAGCACAACTATAGGCCTCTAATTCTTTGCAACAATATTTTAAAGCCTTCTTATATAAAATCGTGGAATTTATACAAAATCTGCGTATTAGTGCACTAAAGGTCCAACGGTAGCTGAGATACATTTTTATAATCATGAATGCCGGTTTATTGTTTATTGTTAATGAATAAACTTATACGGACATAAAAGAAACGTGTGTGTTAAAGCCGAATATATTTTTCTTACTGTTGTCTATAAAATTGGGCAAATCACATCACTGCGAGTGCATATTTAAAAGGTTAATATGAAAAACTTCGTGTGTGCGATTTGACGAATTAATGTCTAATAAACCTCTAAATAGATATTGTCAATGCCATTCAACATTTTGTGGCACATCTATTATCGTCAACACAAAGAAACAGCTAACTGTAAGTGGCAGTCAATGCAAGCCGTCATAAGTTGGTAACTGTGTTTGTCCAAGCTGACGCCTAAGCTTAAGTCTAGTACTAATCAAATGGTGTTTTTATGCTTATTCAACGATATGGTCACTATACTTATGGATTGATTTTAAAGCAGCGAGGTAGCCAGGAACTTCTCGACAGAGGGCAGCTGAATGTGCTAGGTGTGCACCACTCAAATGTCCCGTTCACAAACAGACCTGGGCATTACTTATTTGTTATATTTCAAGGAGGTTCGCTTTATGTAAGGGGGTGACAGCCCCGGTAACCCCCCGTGCGCCTTGACTAAACCCCTGGGTTTAAAGTTGACGAACAGTAACTGGCATGGAAATCTGGTGTTTCAAACATACTTTCAGCCAGCAATACTTCTTTGGATCTATACTTTGGTGTTATTTATATCTCGAAAGCATATCTGTGGTCTTGACAGAACTTTACTATTTATGGCTGATTTTTCAGCCGAAGCGTTGTAAACAAATCACGACTGTCATAAGGTGATATATAAGAAGAGTTTGTGTAGTGTCTAAAATATTTGCATTATTATGCATGATATTTAGAGATTTATGTGGAAATATATGCACATTAAAATGCTTGTTTTCTATACAATAGCATCAAATGTGTTGTTCCATAGATTATTCAGACAGTTTTTTTGCATTTATTCAACTTTGTTTTTCAAAGATCAAATACAAACATGCATATTTAGGCAAGTTGTTTGAAAAAAACTTTATTACAGACTATATGTTTTATACTGCTCGTTTTAAACTGTGGTCGCACGTTCAATTTTGCACAAAATTTGAGCTCGAAATTTCAGCGAAAATGTGATAAAATGTCAACCAAAATTTGATCAAGATTTGGCTGTTATACAAACAGCGATACTTCAAGCTTTTATGCAACGTTTTGCTAAATATCAGCTCAAAATATTTCAATATATTTTCTTCGTCTGTAATTGGCTAAACTAATATGCTACAAAAGTTTGAATAGCGTCACGCGTTCAAATTCATGAAAATTAAGGAAAAATGTGTTCAAATTGTGATCAACTTTTGTGCTAAATATTTGAACGCGTGAACAAAACTTTAAGAAACCGAAAGATGATGCCTTTCATGTGAATACAACCTCCCACTACCTCCAATTATTTCTGACCACATGTGAATATTATTGAAATTTTATCCTGTTATCGCCTATAATACAGAAATATGCGGACATAAAGGTGGAAGCAGGTATTGAAAACCTTAATACGCCAAACTAATACGGAACGCCAAGCAGGAGTTTGTTAGCAGGCTGCAAACGAAATCCTTTATTGCTTTTATTGCATAACTTCACAATCTTACTAAGCGCCCCAAGTGCCGATATCTGGAACTACCGCGAGCATTAAACTAATTTTTATTGTCAAAATTATTCAATTATCAAAAAAAAGATTTTTCCGGAAAACGTGACATGTAGAAGTATTATAAATATTAAAACTGGAAGGATTAATTTAAGCACTCGGTAAGAACAATAACAAATATTATATAAAATCTGTCCAGTCACAACTGAGTTGTGCTTATTAATAATATACTGTTGCTTTTGTACAAACTATCTGAATTAACTCTGTAAGAATGAATTATTACGGTTAACATTAGATACTAGAACATTTTTTGAAGATTATGACACTCTGCCATACTCGAGTGCCATACCTTATCCTTATCCCATGACGAGATCGCTTTAGGCATTTCACAAATATGGTAAAGGTAAGATAATTTTGAGAGGATGCGGTACCTTCAAGTTTTGTTGAAAAATGCTTTGCACTACCCTAATGATTTTTTGAAAATACAGAATGCTTCCCGAGGTTCTCTGGTGATATCGACAATTCCTGAGTTGTCTAAGGGTTTGATTACCAGAATTTAGAGGTACCACTGTCATTCTTGGAGGATTGTGAGCTTAAATACGTCAACGTCGACGTGCAAGGCAAGATACATAACTATTACCAAATGTCAAACATTCGTACTGTTGCTGAACCAATGAGCAAACCCACAAAACAAGTTTTATTTAGTAACAAACCTAGCGACATGGCGCGTTAAAAAAGCCCCAATGTTTCGTAGAGGCGACAACACTTTACAAGAACTTAACGGCTAGAGTCAACTGGAACCGGAACCAACGGGACGAACTCAACTGCTGACCTGAACTTGCTTCAGCTGATGTAGGCAAAATCGTAAAAATTCAGCAAATGAGTTTTATACTTAATTTGCATAAAATCCAATACATTCTGCCAGTACACCCTTTTTCAGAATTTTCATAATGCACCTGTCACCATAGATGGGATCATAGTTAAATATTTAAGCTGTGTAACTCGCGTATAACTTGCGTCTATATATATAATATCTGAGTTTAAATTTCGAATGATCGAAATGTACCAATCGGTTTTTATCACCAATAAAAGTTTTACATATTTAGTTCTAAACGCCAACTTCTCTTGATATTATATTTTTTATTATATTATTATTGATCTGTTTTTACTTCGAGTATCTACCTTATATATAAATCCGAATGATTCGTCAGTTGTCCATAACTTCTCATAACTGTATTTCTATATATAAAGTAATGGAATTGTCGATTCAAATATTTATATTGTTTACCAAACTATGACGTAAATCATTTTTATGGATATATTATTATATTGCTGTTATTGTATGATCACCGGGGTGTATCTGAACAGATCCACGATAGATCCTACATTGGGCCAGCTGGAGATGAACCCTGGATTTTAGCTTGCAAGACTAGCGCACTTCCAGTTCACTGCAGGCCCCGATCAGCTTATGTTCAGCAAGGCTATGTGCGTTAATGTGGAGAATCATTATGCGTATTCGAGAATTAGCAGCAGGAGTTTTATGCCAAAATGTTGAGCAACGCCTATTTTTAGGGCTTAAAAAATTTTGGAACAGCCTGAGTATTATTTTGTAAGTTATGAATTGTTTGATAATGTATTTTCATTGACTGGTAAACGCAATAAATTACAAAAAGTGAGCGAAGCAATAGTCAAAGTATATTATATTTTATTTATGTATACATGTATTTCAGCTAAATATTTAATCAATTTATACTAAGTATCACGTTTTAGACATTTGATGTCAAATCCACCTAACAAAAAGCTAGCTAGGCAAAAATTTGCAAATTGATTACTAAGATCATGTAATTATTTAACTAATTAGAAACACGATAAAATCATAGAGGTCACATACAGGTTTAAAAGTCACATATTCATGATCAGCGATATCTAATACCCCCGAGTGCCAAAAATCAGTAATTTTAAAGCATCTTAATATTTGCATAAAATTAACTATAGGTAATTGATTGCCTAGCTAATTAACATATACGGCCAAGTTTTAGCTTCGGAAATATCAGATTCGTGATCAGCGTAATAGAAAACCCCCGTGTGCATTTTTTTCATTTCGGAGCACTTTGAAAATTCTCAGAAGATTAGCTAATTAATAATTAATTAGTAATTAGCTAATTAATTAACGAATTAGCACATTTTTAATATCCTCGAATAATAATAAACACCAGATTCATAATCTGCAAGGCGAGATGTAATAGACCCACCAAAATAAAAGCTTTACAATAATTATTCATTGATAAATAAGCAATTTCTGTTTGAAAATGCTAAAAATAGCATGACGCTTAATTAATTAGTTAAGTACTAATTAACCAAAGTAAATTTTGACAAAATCTATATGTGTTGCACTTGTTCGATATTACGCCTTTCAAACAAAAAAACAGAATTTTTTTTTAAAATCGTCACAGCCTAGTAGTCTATTGAAGGAGAAAATTTTAACAAAGGGCGGACGAGGGACGGACATACGGTGCGGAATTTTCCCCCTCTGACGAAAACAAAAACGCTTCGCTTCGCTCCACGTAATAATTTATCAATTTAAACAGGATGGTCTTACTCAGCCTGTGAAATAGAGGTGAGACTAATTAAAATTTTATAATCGGCTAAATGTCAAAAAGGCTGCAACAACTGCCTTACAATTTTATAAGGCAATTATAGCCGTTGGGTTGGAAACACTACGTCACATCAACCATTAAATAAAGGGACCGCTACTGCGTTAGATTGAACGGTTGGACAGAAGCGCGATAATTTCATGTTGGACATTGGGCAAAGCGACGGTGGCTAGAAACTCGGGATAGTCCCATCTCAATAGGTTCATTCGATACCAGTATTCCTTCAAAATACACCTATCACTACAGTTATAATAAATGTTAAAAAATATTTACTTTATATTTTTATTACTTAGCTAGTCACGTAAACTTATGTTATATTTGATCGGTCTATATTTCAAAGGACAATATGCTAGTTATTATTTTCAGCATTGTTTCTTAAAATATAATCTGCTTTACATTATAGATGTAAAATAGTAAGTTATAAATCAAACATGCTGGCGGTCTGAGGTTTCGCGGCTGGGGTTAGAGGCCATGGGGGAAAGAAAACCGACTCAGTGGGTGCTGAAAAATGATGACGGTCTCCCGACATCAACGACCGATTTGTGCCGACTTTACCCCAATTTTTGCTAAAATACACCCCAATTTTACCAAATTTTGCCAATATGTCTGTTGGCCTTTGGCGGCGGGGCAGGGAGAGGAGGGGGTGTGAATACTCCCATGAGTCGCTGCTTCGGGATGTAGGATATAATTGTATGAACGGATGAGATTACATAATTCTACGTATTTCGTATTTTGCCCTTTGTTTATAAGCATGACCCCATGTTAAATGACTTGTGCGCGCCCTTGGCTGTTCCCATGATAAATGATTTTTTGCAAGAAAATAAAGTTCTTAATGTGAGCAGATAATTTCTTTGTTCAGAAGTTCAGCCCAATACGAAGAAAATCTCTGAGAAGTTCGATCAAAATTTACACATAATCTGGATCGATCAGTGTATCTCTACTTCTTTACTATTTCTGAGAGCAGTGTTATAATAATGTAAAGCGTTATGCACAAAAGTCGAAAGCATAAGCTGTTTCTTTATGCGTTTGCTAATCCACATTGTTTGTGTTGCGTAATGAAATTACCATTTGACTGACAACGACATTTGCTACTCTCTTGGTATTTTTCTAAATCTTTGGTTTAATATCTTAATTTTATATAATACGCTTTGTTTCGTGGTCATCTGCACATAGTAGTCGTGTACCATTGCCGCACTAATTAATGAAACTACCATTTGACTGACAACGACTTTTACTACTCTCTTGGTATTTTTCTAGATATTTGCTTTAATATCTTAATTTTAAATAATACGCTTTGTTTCGTGGTCATCTGCAAATGGTAGTCGTGTACCACTGCCGCACTAATTAATGAAATTACCATTTGACTGACCATGACTGTTGATACGCTCTTGGCATTTTTCTAAATCTTTGCTTTAATATCTTAATTTTAAATAATACACTTTGTTTCGTGTTCACCTGTACATGGTAGTCGTGTACCATTGCCGCACTAATTAATGAAATTACCATTTGACTGACAACGACTTTTGCTACTCTCTTGGTATTTTTCTAAATCTTGCGATGAAGTCAGCGTGAAGGATAGCGCTGAGTGTGTTGAACTTGTTGAATTGGATGAATTGAAGGAGTCGGATGAACTCCTTTCTGAACGAAGCGGATCCGTAGCGAGCGATGCGAACTATATTAGCGAAGCGAAAGTATATAATTTAAGTCAGGGTACCCTGCAGGAGCGAGATAACGGTGAAAATAAAACGGAGAACGAGCTTGGGATTAGCGTGACTGCAGCACCAGAAGAAACCGATAATAGCTATAACGAGTGTAACGATAGCGAGATAGATGAGGAACGCATGCTGGAAGATGAGGAATTCTGGGCCAGTTGGGTGGATCCGAATGCCGACTGGTACCGACGCGAACCCAGCCCTGACGCACGAGAGTGGCATAGTGAAGGGGTTTGGGAAGCGCGTCGCGAAAACAACAACGAACTTCCGCGTGCACCATCGGATGATGGCATTGATTTAAGCCTGCGAGCCAGTCAACTGTCCATTCGTACTGAG
The DNA here is from genome assembly GCA_030248225.1 of Trileptium ribeirensis. Lineage (NCBI taxonomy): Eukaryota > Metazoa > Nematoda > Enoplea > Enoplida > Thoracostomopsidae > Trileptium > Trileptium ribeirensis. The sequence continues at coordinate 13,889 of JASANE010025699.1, forward strand.
GAAGGAGATGATGCTGTCGGAAGAAGCAATCTAAGCGAAGGCAGTGATAGTGGCAGTATCGCTACGGGGAGTATGCAAGAGATAAGTTCGGATCCACTGGATGAGAATGTTTGTGGAGACCCTATCGAAGGGACGCCTTGTATGCGCCCGGGTAATTTAGGTAGCTCCACTGATACGTTGGCCGACATCTCTAGCGATATATTGGGACCCGTCGAAGAGGTGCCAAGTATGCCCTCGGGTAATTCGGGCAACCCAAATGAAACAGGTGTGATTACTGAGGAATCCGTCGAAGGGAGACCAAGTATGTCCCCGGGTAATTCGGAGGATTCAGTGAGCATAACTAGTGAGGACTCGGACGTGTGCATGGGACAAGAGAATA
>JASANE010025700.1:0-18607 GCA_030248225.1 Trileptium ribeirensis
AGTAGACCACCGATACCCGAGCTAGGAATTTAGATGTGTAGTAACCACGAACCAGAAACTCCAACGATTACAGGTTAACGCTGTACAGGAGAATGGGACGCTTGAACGTATGGAATCGAGAAAGGATCACTTTGTATGTAGATACGTCTGTAAATTGAAATGATTAGTTTAATCAGCAAATTTTTATTTATTTTAATTTATAATTTCATAAATTTCAGCGAAAAATTTTGCAATGTAGAAACTAATTTTTGCTAAATCCAGCTGTTGAACCGCAAACAGCTGATTTTTAGTTGCTAATTAACCTCTCCGAACACAGAGATTTTCATCGTTCTAAATATACTTTATGAAGTAGTTAATTATATGTTGATTGATTGTCAGAGTTTTTACTGTGCGACGACTGATTAAGAAATTTCGTTTTCGCTTTATTTGCCGCCAAATGTTGTTGCCGAGTTTTTGTTTTGATGTCCGCAAAAACTGGCACTGGAGCAAACGACGGAACCGGCATGGTCTGCTCTGGCACCTTCAGTTGAAATAATAATTTAACTGGCATATGTATCGTTTTTTCTGAGCTCAACTTATCTTTAGCAGACCGGATAACTCCGTCTGAGCTTTCAAAGACATCAGTTATTCGGCCAATATTCCAAGTTAGATCTTAGTTGAGTTTGTGTATTTACTAACACTACTGTGCCTATACAAGGCTGCTCCCCGCGACTGATAGGTTTTCATCTACTTTCTCGGAACGATACAAGATGCTACATGCGTCAATGTTCCCCAAATGCTTTTAGATTGTTGTCAACCCGTTTCTACTTCAAATGGCTGACCGCGGTTGGCCTGCGAATGGTTTTACATCAGGGTCATGAAATACTTCCGAGAACTCTGGCAATGCAAACTGGACACAGCTACGTGTAATAAAATCATTTGGACATTACGCTTTTTGTTGTATTGATCTTCGCAATCAGTCAGTTGCCTAATATTAACGATGTAATATATTTCCATACAAACTGTTTGCAGGTCAACAAGTGTTATCAATTAGTTGTGAAAATCACTGCTAAGTGAGTTCTTTACAATATCAACCATTCGCTCATACAACCTCCGAATAAAGAAACATATTCAACAGTAAATTCCCAAGCTATACTATGATTGTTGCAAAACGCTTGCAGTTGTGCTGCCTTAATTGCATCCTTTTATATTTTGTCTGTAACTCTATGTTCTGAGTGCCACCATTTTCGTGTTATGACAATCAATAATGTGGGGAGCAGCACATGAACCATTGCGACGCACAATAGATCGTCGCAAGCGAAACAGAAACTGTCCTTTCATTATGTCTTGAAGAACTTCTAAGTGTTACAACATGTCAAAAGGTAAATCCACAACCTTCCTTGTTTACTTGTCCTGGGCTGGGCGATCGAATCGGCAAAGGCCCTACATAGTTAGCCCAACTGATGTAAAACAACCCGATTCTTCTGACCGAAGTGTTGGCAAGAGCGGTGGAGCCGGTATTTTGAACGCACCATGTTTGGTTCGTTTACACAAGCTACAATTATTAATTATTCGTTCGATTATTGTACCTTCCTTTGGAAGCTAATAACTTTGTTGAATGCAGGCAAGCACATATGGCACCACAGCTTTATAGTTTGAATGTTGGTGAGTAGAAACTTTGTAGACCATACTGTTAATAAGCACATAGAGCCCTCACGATGTCCGAGTCTGTTGCATTGGCTAAATTGAGAGACAGCCAAAGCAGTAATAAACTTTTATTTGAGTTTAAACTCTATGCTTTAGGTCCAGTTCCTAACTAATTCTGCCTTGTGTCAGGGCAGTGGTTCCACATAATTTATAGTGGCGATTATATAAGCTGTCAAACAGGTGGTTGGATAGGGTAGTATATAGTTAGCATCGTAGTCAATTTTTGAAGTTAAAGCTTCAAAAATATCTTTATACGTAAATTCTTTCCATGACCGCAAATTGATTATCCATAGCAGCTGAACCAGTACTCTGCTAAACGATAATTTGTTCGTAATAGTTTGTGGGGTAACCTTCTATGAACACCTCTGACTTGCAGGTTGTCTCTAGCCTTTGGCAATACGTGTTGGCTATAGTACCGCAAGATGCGCAACAATATATAAATCCAAGGATGTATTTCGACTTTTGTTTTTCTATGCTACTGCACTATTTTTTCATACAAGCTTTTGGTATTGTATATAATGATTTGAGTGCGCGCCATTAAGCAAAGTTGAACTTATTTTGCTGGCTCTGTAGCCACACAGTCCTGTTGATAATATATCGTGATAAAAATCAGTAAAAACCAGACGCAAAAATTATACTTCATGTCAAATAACGTAAATTTGTGACACTTATAGGACACATGAAACTTAAGCACATATCTGCCTCACATACAGGTACGCTTGTGACGCCCCCAATAGAACGATGTTAAACATAGGCATAGATATGAAAATTCTGCTTTGATTTTTCTGATCAAAACATTATACGGATCTCTACAAAGTCTTTACTGAGAACGGGTTTGCAATATGTTCCTACAGCATGTCTATGCGTAGACGTTACTTTATAATACGTTGTTCCTGTGTATTATGTTGAAGTAAACTACGACAAACAATGCGAATGCTGAGCCCACGTTATAATGTCCCGGCTGTTTGAAACTTTTGTCGCAATAGAATCACTACGCTGCAATAAAGACACTCAGGCCGATGGTCATACCATAAACCAATTTACGAGGGTGCACTCCTACCAGCTTCATTTTTGCTTACGGTATCATACACAACTTTTGCTACAAATTTAGTGCGAATTAATAGCAGCGGGCACTGTCTGTAGCTATTGCGGTGTGTTAGTCAGTGTGCTGTGTAGTTTTTCTAAAATCTTGATATTTGTATCTAGACTATATGCATGTTGAAGAATTTGTGTCACACACCGTCAATAAAATCATAAACGAGACATGGTGTGCTTGAAATCATCGAAAAGTGGAAATACCCTTACCTAGCTACTCTTGAAGAAATTATAAAAACATGGGAATATCTAGACACCCTGTTGTCGACAGTGTGACAGACACTGTGTGGGGCACATAGGTACCAAACGGTTTGGACATTATAGTGTGAACGCCCAACTGCGACCAGAGGGCTTTTATTGCCTACAAGTGCTGTAGTATTTTTCTGTTAATAAGGCAAATTGTTTTGATATACAAGGCCGAAGTCTTGCACAGGCGAACTTTAAGGCAGGCAGATTGTCTATTTTGTGGCTAATGTTATGTTCATATGAACTCGAAATTTATATTTTCAAATTTTATTATTCCATACCGTACTGAAAACGCTTGCAAGTATTTGCTTATAGTTCTACACTTTTCATGATTAAAAATTCGCATTCGACAGGTAGCCATGTCAGCAACAGTGCTTTGAAAAGGTTTGATACATCTCTGAAAAAGATAACTGAAAACTTGGTCGTATAAAGTAAGCCAGCAGTGCTATATTTTTTGTTGCTTCAGCAGTAGTAGATGTTAAGTTCTGAGTGTGAAACTATTGTGTTTTTAATCTTGGGTGCATTCTAGCCATAACCAGCAACCGATATTTGTTCATTTTTGTGTACAAAAGATGTTTTAACAAGTTTCATTTTTTGAAAGAAACGTGTAGGTAAAACTCAAATGTTCCGGCTAAGCATGTGGTTAACTCATTCTATAGTCAACCGCCTACATTGTGTAGTGTATTAGATAAAACGTGTATATCATTATTGTTATAAAGGCTATTATTTATTATATCATCTTTGTATTTTGTTTAACAGTCTAATAAGCTGTCAGTCTTATGGAAACAGATATGTTGTGACACATTTAGCTACGCTCCCTGGGGTTTAAGAATTGCATGGCTTACCTGTTATAAAGACATGTTTTCGCCACTGAACCGCTAGATATAAATATAGAATATTATATGCGTTAAGCAATAACCGGATTAAGCCCTATTCTGTGAGCGGTTAATTATGAAATATGAAAAGTATATATGTTTTATCTATCTAATTCGAAACGATTTACGAATTTTGAAAATAACAGCCTAATTGCTTAGCTGTAGTATTCCAACCTTATTTTGCGAAACGACTACATGAGGGAAATAACTCGGGCAAAATTTTCAACGAGAAAATCAAAGTCACATGTTGATGTAATGCCTGGATGATTTGTTGAGGAAACATATTAATTTATTTTTTGGTGTATCGTAGTTCTTCTTTTAATTCAGCCAAGATTAGACCTTGATGCGGCTAACTCACTGTTGTTGCTGGCTACCGTTTTTATTGTTACATGGCATAAAGTCTTTGATCGAATTTAGGCTTACTTATTTTCATCTTTTGCCCCAATATTTGGCAACATATTCGGAAGAGACTGACAATTTCACAATCAGTATATTTTTTGTGGGCGGGGAACGGATCCCTCTAATAGAAAGTTCACACACAATACCCCTATATTTATTGTTGCAAACGTATAATGTGACATAAGTTGTGCCGTTTTGTGTCTGTTCAGTGGTGTATCTAACTTTTTCTAAAGCAACCACTGTCACAAAAATTTTCCAAATGGTGCCATGAAATTCACAGTATACCTTCGTATCCTAACACGCGCATAAGCACAAGCTCGCCAAACGAAATGCTTGTTTTTGGTTTAATGTTTATCGCGGGTTTTAATGCTAGTTTGTTTCGGGATTTGTTTGCAAACGTTTCTGACATCTACGGGCACTAGCTAAAATTATCGCAACAAATAGTTGTACCACACTAACAATAGAGCAGCCCAACCAAATGCTCAGCTGTCCTCCAACAAGCGCGATATACGAAGCAAATGAGTTGATTTCAATTTCATTAATAACTTCCATACTTAGATCATCGCTCATAATCGAGAGAAGCGAAAAGTTGTTTAGAGAATTTCTGTACTCTTCCGGCAAAACAGATTTCAGCCACGAATCGCTCATTCGGCCAACGGTAGTTGACGCTAAATAGTTCGTTTCGTCGCAGACGGGTTTGTTAAATCGCTTACCGCAGCGTCGAACTTCATTCCAAACCGCAACATGCGAATTTTGAGGCATTAGACAATATTGCAGTTGAAACGGATTGCAAAGCGGATAAGTTTTGTTGTTTTCTTCTTTATATTCTTTCATAACCTTCTCAGCGGAATCCAGAAAATAAACATGTCGACATTTACAAACTTTTTCGATAGCATATCTCTCACACCTGTAGTATAGACCCCTTGTGGTGACGTATTTGTCCTTCGCGTTGTGACAATTGCTGATGCGGTGGTAGCGAACTGTTTTAAATTTGACGAATGTTGCCATTTTTGTTGGTGCCACTATGAAGTTGTTTTGAAATTCACGGAATGAACTGGCAAGAATTATTTTGCCTCCATGGTAGAAGTCATGATACGAATGGCTTTCAAACTGCAGCCACTTCGATATGTTCTCCTTGTCTTCTGGACCATTGCATCGTATAACCACTGCAAAACTACTCTCAATTAATATATCGGTTTGATCATCAAGTCCTTCGAATATTTGACATTTAAACCGCATTTGTTCAATAAATCGAAATGAAATCTGCGGATCACAGCAGTCGATATGTTTCCCTTGATACTGGCAATAAACAAAGTTCTTCCTGCACGTGAGCGAATAATTATAATAAAATGAAACCAAATCATTATTTGTGACGTCGTCCAACATTTGCCACAGTCGTTTTACAACTGCTTCATTGTCATACTGATCATTTGATATAGTTTTGCTTAAATCAAGAAACGGATTCAGTTTTTCATTTTTTACCATTTCAGTCAAGTCCCATGGAGATCGTAAACACACCGCAATATCTGGCATACGAACAGTAGCAAGTGTTTTTACGCTTGTTTTAGTTACAACGTTCTCTTCATTTAATATCTCATAAATCATAACAATTGACAACGAAATCATTACTATTATCACAACTACCCAAAACCATTTATACCACAATCCATATTTGTCGCTGTTAAGATTACCAACGCCATGAATGTCGACCGTCATTATAAAATATTTGGTTATCCTACTACTTTCGCATAACCGCAGATGTCGTTTGCCATGCTAAAATTCCTACAAAAGCAGTACTAGAATAGGAAGATTATAACATTTATTCAAAGGTTTTAACATTTAACAACAGTTTAATAATAAAAAACCTCATTGTTGTAACAATTTTTGTCCGGACAACGTTTGGAGTAATGATACTTTTTTATGTTTGGATATGTTGAAACCTTTTGTCAGCGAATTTTTTTAGCACCCGGAGATAGAACTTGCCAGTGAGACATGTTCGAAAACTACTGACGCTGTTCATGACACTGTTGCAACTGAGAGGAATGAGAACTAGTTGTAAGTTCTTCTGTACATCAAGGCTTTGTAAGCACAGTAAACTGAGTGGTGTCGACAAAGATCACATTCCTAAGTTCCCTGCCTTCGCAGTAAAATCGGATGTATCGCAAAACGTTTTGATCTATCACTTCGAAGAGGTTGGACGTTGCTGGTATGGATGTACGTACCGCAATAAAATTGCTGAACCGGAACACATCGTAAGTTATGTTGGATACAAGCGTACAGAATTTCAATGTTGGCGGCGTGCCGCAATGCAATTGTAATTTTGCGGTAAATCGGAACTGCATTGCTATATCGGAAGAAGCAATTTTTTGATGAACTATTGCTTAACTCAACATTCTTGGTAATAATTCATACATCCCTGTTAGGCAAGGCTTTAATTTGCATTTCATTTTATGTGTTACATAAAACAAATTAGTGTACATCATTTAGGATACCAGATTATTTGTAGACGGACAAACCGTCGCCGGGACAATTTGTCGAATGAGCAATTTGTTGCCAAGGCAAATTATCGCCTGTTCAACTTGTCGCCTGGACATTTGAAAAAAAAATAAATTTGTTGCCTGGAATGTGATATTACGTCTATCATAACTTGGTATTAATTTAATACTGCATAATGAACCGTTTGTGTTACGTCAAACTCTTTTTAGTCTTATTCTTGAGTAGTTCCGAGTGAAAAAGGTAATGTGATAACGCAAAATTTATTTTTCACACAAATGCCAATATGCCGCGCTGTCTTTGGATACTTGCTGGAATATCGTTCATTGCTGTATCTCAGATCGCCACTTGTATGAAGTAAACTTTATATTATACGATAAGGCTTCTTAATGGTGGAGACTTAATGGTGCATATGGTTATGAAATATTACTTACCATGAATGGGGCGTCATCGGGACCTCCATCAAATTGGGAGGAAGACGCGAACCAGTGAACTGCCAGTAAATCTGCTCGCAACTATTGTTCTTGCTGACGTTTGACTACTGATTTAAACAGCACACACAGACGGCTAATTAGATTTGTTGAAATTGTGCATCCAAACAGTAGCTTGGACAGTACCAACAGTGAGTTTTCCACGACTGTTGAAACAAGAGAGAACCATGACTCGAGTTAGGACATCATGTCATTGTTGTCGGAGTGATCTTAGACTGAGCCGGAGTTAGGTGCGTGAGGAGATTTTCAGTGACTGTAATCGATTGCGACTGTGGAGTTTGTTTCGATAAACATGGCGTTGTTGCAGTGGTTGACTCATATTTTGAATATAACTGATGCGCTTTATTGGAGACGAGGACGTTATCGCAAAGTTGATAATTTCGTTATATTTAATTCTATTTATATTATTATAAAACCAGTTTTACGAACTTCGGTAATCAGCCTTTGTTCTTTAAGTTGATTTAAATTGGGTTAAAACTATATTCACAATGCAGTCTCCATCCTTTCGAACCGTTATCGTATAATATAAATTTAACTTCGTATAGATAAATTAGTACTAAGCTAACATGAACATAATATTACATTCTAGGCGACAAATTTTACTTTTGCCCAATTTTCCAGGCCACTAGTTGAACGGACAATTAATTGACCTGGCGACCAATTGTCTTGTCGCCGGATTGTTCGGGTGACAACTTGTTCGGGCGACAAATTGTTTAGGTGACAAATTGTTCAGGCAACATACAAATTGTTCAGTCTACAAATTGTTCAGGCGACAACTTGTTCAGGCGACAAATTGTACAGACGACAAATTGTACAACTATTTGTCTTTCGACAAATTGTCCAGCAACAAATTGTGCTGTTTCGATCATTTATAATGTGAATTATTACTATTATATATTTAATGACTCATTTATGCTAATATCTAATCAATTTGTCTTTCAACTTTGTCCGACAGACTATTCAAATATGGTCGTGCTCGGCTAGTTAACGATTAATACGTTAGCAGCGGCTTGGGTTGACCAAAACGTTTTGTAATTCTGCCCGCTCTAATACGCAGAAATGTCCCAAGCTACTGTACCGAGCTAGACTACGCCGTGAAACAAACCAAATCACACTTTGGGAGGACCGTGGTATATTTAACTTTTTATTTGCGCTTTTGTACGGTTTATTTAACTAGCAACTAAGCTGAATTACGAAGCTTATTGATAGTATTATGGAATTTGATGGCTGCCCAAATTTAAATTTTCCGCGTTGGACTGCTGCAAAAATGTGAATTTCTTGCTTTACACAATTCTTTAAATTTGAATTTCTCACATTGGATTACTGTCAGAAAGAGATGTGGCCATGAACTGTTGCCAAAATTTGAAATTTCCAATACCTCCAAGATTTAAATTTCCTGCCTTAGAATGCTTCCGAATCTGGAACTTCTGAGCTGGACTGGCGCCAAATTTAAATTTTCCGTGTAGTAATGGTTTTAATATTTGAAATTCCGGCGTTGAAATATTGCCAATATATGAACTTCCAGCTCTGAAAAACTGCGAAATTTTGAATTTGGTGCGTTGAACTATTGCCAAATTTTTAATTTCCTGCATTAAGTACTGAAAAATTTGAATTTAAGCGATTTGCAGATATGCAAGCAATTCCAAACAGTTACACCAATTAAATTAATGATTCTAAATTTCAATAAACTATTGTAGATGATTTATAAGATACGACTTTCCAGTTAGATTTTTCTAGGAAGCAAATTATTGAAAATGTTGGCACTAATCTTGGCTGACTAAGAACAAAAGTCATAGCTAGTTACGTCGTTGCATGCTTCCAGCTAAGCATAATCTCTTAAAAGTTCTGAGCCGTCCGTGACTGTGAGACAAAGCTATGTCATAAGCTTATTCGTAAGTTTATATACAAAGCATAATTCTTTATGTGTGCATAAGTTCACTTAAACGCCCCATCAGCCTACTATACTAACATTTACTTTTGATTATTAAACGAATTGACACATATCAACAATCGAATTAACAATCCGACGCTCTACAGACTTATCAACTCCAAATATGTTTAACTTGTAAATCCCGCATCTATGCTAAATTATGTGCATTGCGAAGTAATCGGTGAATGTTTTTTTCAAATTTGTGCATCTTCGTGCTTGTGTTGTTCACCCGCTGCGTGTGAGGGAAGATTTAAGTTTGAAAGATTAAGCAAAATGATTGATACAATACATGGTGTAAATATTACCCTTCGTAACAAATTCTCGAACAAAATTTCACGTTGACGTTTCTTAGCAATGTAATTTAGTAGCCTGCATTTAATGACGTTCTCACGTGAGATTGAATGCAAACGGCGGTTGCGAAATTGGATGCAAATGGTGGTTGCAACATGACTGCAACGTTAAGTACGACGACAACATGTATCCTTGCCCAGAAATTACAGATTGGAAAAATGTGTTTGCGCGACTAAATACCTGACATGTCATTACAATTCGCCACGCGTGTTTTTGTTTCTGAGAATGAATATACAAGTATTACACTGTTTAACGCGAAATCGTATTATTTTGTGCAAATCGCTGTGCGGTAATGTGACATGCGTTCATCACACAGGTCGAACTGTTCGTTCACACTCGGCACGGCAGCAAGCAAAAATAAAAAGAAACGTATTGCTATTATCGTTTTCTTTGTATAATATCGAAAGAATTTGACGCATCTATATCACGTACGCAAGACAAGATCTGTCCACTGATTTGAGCGGAATCAAGCACGCATCTATTTTATGAACGCGCATCAAAGAATATCCCCAACCTGGAGTAACATCATCAAAGTAGATTATTTGTGCAGCTTTGGTCGGAGTAGTGTTAGTTTTATCACCGATAAGGCGGGAGCAAAGGGAGTTTTAGTATGAGAACGTGTTTTGTTTCCACGTTAAGTTTTGCTCATATATGTTATTCAAAATCATAACCTAGAAAAAAGCCTTTTTACATATATGCGCATAGTTTTGAGAATATTGCTGTCAAGCTATTGCTTGCGTCGTAATATATTGCTCTCGATTAAAAGTGTTTGCAAGATTGAGATCAACTTTGTTAGACATAAAGTGTTACGCAGTTAACTATACCTCTGGCCCATGGTTAACTGAATCAAATAAAATTTTATAATAAACTATATTCTTTCTGTCATATAATATCGTAGATTATTTTAATACTGCGTACATAAACAAAAACTGCTTACTTGCAACTGGCAATCCTATTTAGTGCCTGTGAATTGTGCAATATTAAGCTTAAAAACGTATTAAAATTTGTTAATTTGGTTTTGTTACACAATATTAATGACGTCGCTTAAAACATATTTTTCTATGATAATGTAAAAATATATTTAATAAAATAAATGATTGTCAGAAAAATAATAAATTAATATTTTAAATAGAGAGAGCAAACAGCGTTTTAAAATGTGAATGCCATAAAAATGCCTTAAAGTCATCTAAAATACATATAATAATTTTTTGCTTAGTTTGAACTGACAGGAGTTACATCATGATCTTGTCTAACGAAAATAGTTTCAAACTAACTCTAAATTGCAGCTGTATCCCAAAGGCTACCTGATTCACTTTATTTTCTAATATGTTATCAAATATATTGACCCTGCAAAAACATAATACACAAAATTATTTGATAATAACTGTGCCCACTGGTCAGAGAGACAACGCGACTACGCCGAAAATATACGTTTCAAATGTTATATACCTGATATTAATTTTTTGAAATTAACATTCTATGTTTTTGTGGGCGCGGCATCGTTTAGAAACGTTCAATGATCCTATGGGATGAGGCATAAAATAACAGGATCCTATGGTAGTTAACGAGATCATGAATGCTTTGAAAGACTGTATACAATCATCACAATGCATAAAACTGCGAAATTGCTACGCACGGTATCACATGTCGGTAGTGACTCTCATCTAATAATTTTTAATCTATAAAGCCAGAAGCGGTACGTAAACCTAAAGCATATCTATGCTTGTTAATCACACAGTGCAATGCGACAATTTTATCCAAATCAATTTGGCCTTTCCTAGGCTAGGGTTCATAATAGCTAAATTAATTTTACCGAAAAGTTTAAGCACATTAAACACTTAAGACCATATATGTTCGCAAATAGTAAATTACCTAAGGAAAACGCACCGTTCATAATTAGCTGTCCATTTTGTCAGAAACTCAAACTACAAAATTTTGGCTAATTTTTTAAAAGGGTGTTGTTCAACACTAGCTTACCTACAGAAAAAGAGAAAAATGCAGTAAAGTTTTTATCTTTCTATTCTGTCGACAAATGTGCGAACATCGCTATGTTTGCATTTTGCGAAGACAGCACTACGATTACATATACTGAAAATCTTTTATCAAATAAATGTATTCGTTATAATGTTACATATGGAATTTCTATATTTATATACTATGTTAAAAATTTGAAAATAGGACATATTTGTTGTAAGAAAAGAAGAAACAGTGATCTTACAAGTCAGATATTTAGTAGTTTAATATAATTTTTAAAACATAAAATTATCTAATAAGCATGTCGTAACTACTTTTACTCAACAGGGATGAATAAACTTTCAAAATATCCTAATTGCTTAGGAAACGACGCTTAGGAAACGGAACCGCGTATTGTGCCAGAATTAGCGTCTTTCGACTTTTGAAATTTTTCAGAAGGAACCGTTGTGAGACAGTATTACTGGCGATGGCACCGTAAAACAAATGCAGATGTATTATTACTAATTTCTATAGATATTTCGACTGTGAAGCAAATTTTTTTATGGAAAGACACTTTGGGTCAAAACAGTGTCATGCGCTGTCGATAAGTTGCAAATTGTTAGAGACATAGATATCTAAAACCATTTCCATATATATATGGCTTTTGAGATTCAATGTATATAGTAAACTTTTTTAAATTAATCAGAAGTCTTCTTAAAAGCATAAACGTGATTTACATCGAGGCGAAAATAGTTCAAGTGATCGGGAATATAAATTAATTTGTTCGTTCAGAGTGATGAAAACATTGTCATTCTTCATAATGCTTGTCATTTATGTTTTAAGGGATGGAAAACGAAAGAATGTTAGAATGTTTTATCATTTTGGAACTAGCCCTAAAAAGCTATCTGCAAACTATATAGCTTATCAAATAATTTAAAGCATTGAAGCGAATTAAATTCATGCTACAAAAACAACAATTTGATTTTGCTGCGCCAGTAAGCTTTCTCGCTGTCGATAAAAACGAAGATTGACAGTGGTGCTACTGCAGTTTCATAATATAAAAATTTAATTTATATTGTTTGGAGGATTTGTTAAAAACAGAACCGTGATTATAAACAGATACAAACCATGTTGTTTATGAAAACACGTTCGCTTGAATAGATTCTGCGTTCAATCTGAAATTTACGTAGTGACATTATGATTGTATTTGCTCGATGCGACGTTTGTCAAAATTCGATGAAATTAACCGATTTTGTGCCGCTTCCACTGGAGTTTTCATATTAACTAATCAAACTACAACAAAACTGTGCGACACCGTAATATTCAAAGACTAAATTGAGTGTATAATTTTACCGTAAAGTAAAACCGACAAGCAATGAACAATTCGTCGATACGCCTATGCCATAAATTAATTGTTCATGACGGGAAGGCAGTTAACCTTGAATGATTCCATCTGGCGAATGACTGCGTGGTTTTATTTGAGACGTGCACTTCTGCACAATTTTGGGTGATAATGCAACCCACGGTAGAAACGCATCCCTAGCTATATATATTAAACAAATATAAGTACTACCGTTATCGCTGGTGAAAACTTTGAAAATGCATCGTCATAGATGTTACCTCTACCCTCAATAGTATCACCTTTTTCATCCTTAAGACCGCTATTTCGCTATTTTAAAAGCACTTGCTGTTTTGGCTTTTAATATGATTATTTTGGTTCCCTTAAACAGTTTTCGCGATTTGTTGCGATAGCACTCTAATACATTTGATATATTAAGACGGGCTATCTACAATTCTTGCGAATTGTTAGTCAGCTTCCAAAGTCGATATTTCTTCGTAATTAGTTTTGTGACATGTTAGGGATATGCTCACTTATATAGTTTTCCATTAAAAACATTTATTTTAGGAACAAACATCTCATAACCATAACTTATGATGTTAAAGAATAATGTGCACTTATCGCTTATAGTATAGAAAGTTAAATAAAGAATTCCAATTGCCGTTGATTAAATATTCGTTTTGTTTTTCAAGTCAGATTTATGGAAACTAGAAGATTTTGAGACTGTTCAAAGAATTACGTTTTCAACTACACGGCTACAAAAAAGAAAGTTAACACAGAGTTTCTGAACGGCTTGTCGAGTTCAATATTTGTGACAAGATGTAGAAAAATTGCTAAAAGCAAATCTAGAACGTTTTCCTCGTGTTAGAAACGTTATGAGATGGTAAAGGCCGATAAAGTCGCCAACACAAACGCAAAGCCAAGAAACTGAGGTTGCCGTCTGAAAAATTATCGCAATTACTAGGAATACTCAATCAGTCGACATGCGCAAAGAAATCTTGTTTTGCATTTACAAAGCAAAAAAGTTGCGAGATTCTCAATTTTTGGAAAACGAATTTGAAAGTTCTTTAAATGTCGATACTTTTCACTCTTGCGTATAAACACAACTGTACCAACCCCTCGCCCACTTACTCTATTACATTGACTTGTGACAGCTTTGAGCATTTAAAGATTTCATTTGTTATGTCACAAATTGATTTTCTATCATTGTAACCATTAAGTAAATTTCTAGGATTAGGAGCACATACTGCTCGCCTACCTTGTTACATAAACTCCTAGCGTTAAAGTATTTGTACGATACAAGCTTATCGAATTTTTTGGGCTTATTGTGTAGCCCGAATTTATTTAAATGCAAAACTGTTTTACCGTCAACACAGGAAAACTTATAATTTACTTTGTCTTCATGACCATTCGAAATAACCGTTGCAGACTACGAGCTTTTTCTCGACTACCACATATTTCGCCTAACAGTTGTGCGTGTTTTCAGGCCTTGGTTTAGGTCCTTCGCGGTTTTGCAGAGTTATAATAGTCTCTTTCGATTTTCGTCGGTTATTGATGTAAATCCCACTGAATTGTGTTAAGACTTCTAGATTTTTGGCGTTTCGAAGCACCGACATCACAACTGATAACGAAATGACACATACTTTTACTGAGTTTGACGTAGGCGTGGCGGAAACGCATTTGTTACGCTTGGCGAGTTTCTGTTGAGTGTTCCTATCCTAAAAAAATTTCGGATACACTCTGAAAAAATCTACTTTGCCACAGTTTCTTAGCGTCAGTATATTTGTAGATGCTTTTAAACCGTCGTTTAAACCATTTTCGGACAGATCTTTTACGATAACGCATTGCCGATGAATGTCTGTGTCATCCAGCATTGCGCTATGGATAATTCGAGCAATTGCGCTTAAATTTAGGGCGACAATTTGTGCGAACGTTGTAGGATTTGGGGCATTTGTTGAGGTCATGGTCAATGGCACGGTCGGACTAATTACGCCAGGGATTTTGCAATGCTGGCTGTAAGTTTAACATTTTTGTTTCACTTGCGGAAAAGCAATCGTTGGACGAACTAGTTTGTCTACGAAATGAGAACAGTAGCGGTTTTTTACGACAACTGGTGCATACGATTTGTACAAATTGGTTACCTTTGATCATCACCAGAACTTCGGCCGGTACGTTAGCGCAGGTGTGTTGTACTCATTGATAGTCGCAGACAAAATAGTCGGTATTCATTTAGGCGTTCACAGCACATTGTAGGTGGCATTTGCGGTTGTTGTGTATTGGACATAGTTTCCTCACTTTGCGGTGTTCTTGAAGTATCTTATGATTTGCGATTGCATGATTGTGACTAATGATCGCATAGGTTCCAAATTTTCACAAGGACACTACAATTTGTAGAAAACGGTTGACCCGACATAACCAGACTCCACTCTTTCAAGATAATTATTCCTTATGTGCAGTGCACCATAATATGGAATGAAAACACTAAAAAATGTTTTTAAATATCTGTTCTCGTTCCGGTGTATTTGTGCTGAGTTTATATCACATGTATTATGCGACGTTCACGTTATAATGTCCCATCTGTTTGGAACTTTTGTCCCTCTGTAGTCGCGACCCTACCGCATAGACGGTCAGGGTGACACCCATACTGTAAATCAATTGCCGAGGGTGTACGACACACCCCTAGCTACTGCATTTTTTCATTATGGGTATGTACCTAAACCGAGGTCCGAAATCAAAACAGGTGTTAGTGGAGTTGGAGTTAGAGGACATGGGCCTGCCAGGAGGGTAAGTGCAGGAGTGTGCGGCGCTTTTGTCACCGTAAGGGGGTTGGGTCAAGCCTCAGGGGTGAGTTAGCCGAAGCCTCGTGAAGGGGGGTTGAAGCCTCAGAAGGTTAACCCCCGCCACAAGTTGATGAAATTTAACCATAATTTAATTAATGAGAGTAATGATGAAGAATCGTGATTAGAGAGCAATTTGTAAAAGCTGGATTTGTATAATGGAACATTTTTATCAAGTAATGAAGACACCAAATTATAGCAATATCGAAGCTACAAACACCTTACAACTTCAAAATTTGAAATCTCCATTAGTTATATTTATAAAATTATCCTATCATATTGCTCCAATATATGACAATGTAATTTGATATTTAGATACTTAATGTCAATATTTCAAGTCGAAATACCAGGTTCCTATGACCGCAATTATATATAAATGCTTTTCCTAGACCACATTTGCTACAGAAGATGACATATTTAAAAATTTGTTGCATCAAATTGTCTACGTTTATTGTCGAACAGGAAAATTGATGGACGATGTGATAAAATTCTACCATATGAAAATATTTTACATTAACAGTAGCCACATTTACACATATCACATTAAGATTAAAGTTGACACGGTTCAATTTTGTGAAACCTTGTGAAGAAAGCATATATTGCTAAAATGTAGTAAAATTTCTTATACTGTGTAATTGTTACGTGGGAAACGGATTACGAATTTTTCTCGAAGTTCCATCCTATATAATAAATGATTGAAAATATAGTAAATATAAATTTTGTAATATAGCTTATGGAGTTAGACTACATATCATGCTCCTAGTTATGTATTTCTATATGCCTCTTTCGAAAATTTGGCGGTTATATTTAACAATACTCATGGAACTTTGGTTCATACTAAGTATACCAATAGTGATGATGCGGAAATTAGATCGAGAACCAGCACTATTATAGATCGTGAAACTAGAAATCTATATTCAATAATTTAAATCCAGTGTACGCAGTGCGTTACCAATGCCACAACGTGTAGGTGTTGCACCAAAGCCACGACGGCATGTGGTTTTGTAGCACCATTGCCACGAAAATGTGGCCGTTGAAAGATATTGCCACACCAAGATGTGTCATTACTTCTATTTGTGTCTCAAATGGCGTGGAATTGCATATGGATTGCCATGTTTTCGTGGCAGTGACAAAGAATCGCCACAATCACAATTTTCAATTCGTGGCAAAACTGTTGCGTTTGTGACACTGTGAGCAGTCGGCTGCACGCAACTTAATGTGAACGCGGCATAATACGCGTAACTAGCTAGCTTTGGAAAAATTTATTAAATACATGGGGGTGTCTAAGACACCCTGTTGTCAACAGCCTTCCTGACACTGTGTGGTGTGCATAGGTTCCATACGTTGGGGACATTATAACGTGAACGCCTCATTACACAAACATTCTCATTGGTCACAGCTAGGTCCACCAAATCTTACTTTGGAATTTTGCAAAATTGTACTGCACACAAGTAAAACATGTTACGCGACCGCATTAGTTTGGTCATACCAAAATCCGAATTTGACTCGGCGACACGACTCGGGTCCATGACCTTACCTGACCCGACCTAATTGTGGCCTCTAATTATGACGTCGGCTTATTGAATTATGTTGAATTATAATTAAATTTAGTATTGTTTCTTACGCTTGAACCAGAACTGCGTTACTAATGTTTGCTGATGTATCAAGACTTCAATATTCAATATGTGCTTACTTTATTCACGATATTTATAAGTAGTATTATTTTTACTTCTTTCAAGTAGGTGGATGGGCCAATACGTTAAAACAGTTAAAAGCATTAACAGTTTAGTCTATCTTTAGATCAGTTTTAGATATTCGCATTTGTTATATTGTTAAAACGCTGAGTAAAATTTAACGCATCTGAGTCGGCGCCAAGCTGACTCAGAAAATTGAGGTAAATTTAACTAGCTCAGTACTGGAGAATCTTGATTCAGAGTGTGTAAAAATCTGACGTCTACTAAGTCATTTAATAAAAGTAGACGTTTGAGCTAAACCTCGAAGCTAAGAGAAGTCATAAACTCGCCTTGAGTATCGTAAAAACGTGGCCGCTACCTAAATATCGGCAAAATTACCAAAATTAAAGTTTGTTCCGCGAAAGTAATTGTTTAGTTTTGTCTTTTAGCTGCTTTCATTAATATAATGTTCAAGACTCAAAGAGCCGAACTGCCATAACCATACAATTCGAATCGTTCCTTGAAGGTTACCTTCGACGCCGTTTCTTATCGGTATCACAGCAACACTTATTCGCCGCGTATTTCATCCTCCGACAAGACTTAGACAGTTCGATAAATAATTAATCTTCGGTTTTTAAAGTGTATGGAACCTGCTTCAGCTCAGATAAGTACCGAGCGAAAGATTTCCATAGTGCTTTAATTCCTGAATGACAGCAATGGGAGTGTTGTCGATTATCGAAAAGGCTTTCGTTAAGGTACCCGTTTCGTACGAAGGGATATTAGTAATTTCGTCCCAGTTACCACTGGAAAATTTGGAACCGCAAGCGTAACGTCTAATGAAACACCACGCGAAGTTGGCACCAATGGGGTTTCATCCGCTTAAAAGACTAGGTACTATGAAAGTATAACTAACGGTATAAGTACCAAAGACTGCTTTGGCAACCAATACCAGAACTGTTCCCAGAAATTGAAACCGAGATATTCCTGTTTTTTTCCAGTAGCCGTGTAGACGAAACTCTCTGGACTGAGGTTGGCTTCTGCTGCACAAATTTTATCGACAACGGCTCATCGTACTGTGGAATTTTTTGAATCAAGAAATGATATAATGAAGTTGTTTCCGCTACCTGGTACATAAGAAGATGGTGCTAAACTTTGTCGCCTTGACAAAGCCAGTCTGCATTGACAGAGTAATCTTTTGGCTTGCCAGCTACAGTCTAATTGCGCCAGCTTCACATTTAA
>JASANE010025701.1:0-10628 GCA_030248225.1 Trileptium ribeirensis
GTGGGAAAAGCACCTGAATGTGTATTTATTGTTGGTTTTAGTGTCGGGTATGGGGTTTTCTGGGCAGATAAACTCATTGCAAGTGTTAAAAATATTGTTGGGCAAATATTTTTTACACTTCTGGTTCATAATTGGTATGAAAAATATGTTTGAATTCTTTAACGTTCTTTTCACGGTCAATTTAGGGTTTTAGTGAATTATTAAATTGTTAGTTCACTGTTTTTGTACTCGTTGTATGAAGTTTTGTCTACTGCATACGTTGGCTATCAAAAGAGGCGGGCGTAACTATGACTCATCACTCACGATTTATATAATGCTGCACCTGCGCACTGTGTATAGGCTTTGTTTGTGTGTGCTTTCTACAACAGACTTTGGGGGATTGTTCTCACCACTCGAATTCTGGCTCGCAAGCGAGCTTCGCTAGTTTATATGTTTATAACGTATATTGTAGGGATCCATTTTACTGCTGATAAAGCATCAAATTCTGTTCGAAAACATGTCTTTACCCTTATTTTGTTTTACAACTGAAGAAAATCTGTCTATGTTTATTTTGTTTTGAACCTATAAAGTATGATCCATATAATTATTCTATTAACGTCGAACGAACTCGGTGAAACCATGAGTGCTTTACATGACGTACAAATGTAGAACGAGCCAGAATTGATTGACCGCACTTCACTCGATGTTTGTTCCAAGCTCTCTCACTGCTCGAAACGTGTTATAAAACTGGTTGCTCGATGTTTGCGTGCTACTTGCTCGATCCTTACTCGCTTTCCGAACCACAGTCAAATCTATAACGAAACCGATCCATCTGAAATTAGAGGCATCGCCATAATCATGCGCGCACACGCTAAACGAATCATAAATCTTGTGTTTAAAACAGATACTGAGCAAAATTCGTCATCTTTCAAACAACGTTTAGCATTTTTGAATGATAGAGCTGTACTTATTTCTTGCTACTGCAGTTTTATCTGCACTATGTCTGTTTCACAGCAGCCGGACGAGTCAAGGTAAAATCCGGTAGCATATAAATAATATAATCATTAGGCTGTTTACTTAAAACCAACAATGTTTTATTTAGTTTCATTCTAAACTGTTTATTGTAAATAATATAGCTGACTTACGTCTGCACACGGCTCGCACGGGTAGAATTTGGAAAACAACTCGATAAAATGGGTCATATCGGTTCGCTGAGTATCAGTGGGAACATCTGGATAGTTAGCAGCCATTGTATGAATAAATGACCATGTAGCTACGCCCAAGCTGTCCTTGTCGAGAGGACAATTAGGTGGGCTCTGAAATGCTGCATCAGCTTCAATTGTTGATGATCCAACGTCATCGGTAGACGAATCTTTGTTGTTTGTCACTAATCTGGAGGAAGTCGATTGCTGGTTGTTACTATCGGCTGTTGAGCTAGTTCCTGTTTTAGCATGATTTAAAAGTAAAATAACTGAACGGAATCCCTACAAAATTGCACTGAAAATTCCTTATAATTCTACTGAAATACTATGTAGATCGTATATATACAAGATTAAAGGCTGACAGTTCTAGTATAAAACATAATATGCACATATACAATATAAAAATATATATACAGTAGATTTGTCGGTAGAGCATTATGCTATCACTTTGTCGATTAAGCAGCTGAAATACGGGCTGGGATACCTTTCTCATCCTTTCAGTCCTGCTGGATAAATAAACTGAATAGCATTCGTGCGAATATGATGATACTGCATGCATATATACGAATATTGCACATAACATATGTGGCCCAGTAACTCAGTCTGCAGAGTGTCAAACCGCATATACAGGGACATCGCAAGACAATGGGGGTGGCGCCTACTACAAGTATTGCTGACAAACGTGAAAAAATTAACTTATGGCGTTATAATATAATGACTGTGAACGCCTCAACTTTCCAAGAGCTTGCGACGCCCCTGCGCATATATCAAATTATCGTTCACGTATAAATGATAGAAATGAATGTTATTTATGCAAGAACAGCATGAATATATAAAATTGTTACAGTTCATCGGCTTATAATTTTCATAAGTTATGCCACCGACGTGTACGCGGGGATAATTTCCATGCAGTTGAAACTATATTACTATTACATTGGCAATAGCGATAATATGACTATAGTTATAATCAATGTCAAAACTGTAGGTTTTAATTTAAAATACTTATACTACCAACGCCAAATCAACTATGCATATCTAATAACCAAAACTGAAGTCCCGAATTGACTTTACGATTTCTGCTGGATTTGTCAGTATAAGATAATTCCAAAAAGATATGTCATGTCAAATGCTGTGTAAAAATTTTATAATTTTTAAAAATTCGCTTTATATATTAATACAGTGTTGGAAAGATTATAGTTTCGCAATTTCACAAGAAAAGTTGTTTTCAGAATAACTTTACCACTGGATGACTGCTGCCGTTTCTGTCGCATCCATGTTTTGAAATCGACGCAAGTCCGGCAAATCTTTCTTGTGATCCCTAAAAAAACTATATATAATATGAGAATATATAATTTTTAATTTTGGATTTTGCGCGAAACATTTACGCGATATGACCATTGAAAGTACAACATGACGATTGTGGCCTAAATGTGCAGTAATACAGATAGATGTCCGTCCAAACACCTGTACTTCGCGATTTATTCCAATGTCAACAATAAATCTTCTGTTAAAGGTATTGCTGTGTTTTTTAATATGGAGCGGATGGGGTGAAACCACTGCGTAGGCGCGTCAGACAATGAAAATAATACCCAGATTATTTTTTCACATCAAAAGGCACTGTATTGCAAACGCAAAAAGGCTGCTGTAGTAAATACTATTTTCACTTATGTAAAAGCCAACAAAACCGAAGAATCAAAATTGCTGCAACCGGACTCATAATTGAAAGTGATAAGCACCTTTAAAATCGCAGAAAGGCAAAACTACACCAGTAATATCTTTGCAGGAAAGTTTGTTAATCATCATACTCAATATATTTAAAAAAAACCAAATTAGAATGATAACCCTTTATTTTGCATTCAGTGAACAAACATAAGAAAACTTGAAAATTACATATAAAATCTTTCATGCCAAATTGGGACTTTACGGACCATTGTTCAAGCTGTTGTGTCGAAGACTACCGCATAGGGATACGCATTAAGCAGGGAATAACCGGAACCGGAACCAGCAACCGGAACCGTCCATTTAAACCGGATCCGGAACCGGAACCTGGTCTTCGAAATTTATATATAGTAAAACAGATGATGGAAGAAATGAAGGTATAGTGGATTTAAAATGCATTAAAAATAACTTTTACATAAAATTTAATGTTTTGCGATGGTATTATTGCCTTTCTGAAACTTTAAAGAGACTGAGGAAGCTAATAATGTTTATTCATCGATCAAATATGTCGATTTTTGGACACCCAAAGCAAAAATGCCTTCCAGTATACACCATTTTATATACTGCGTCAAATCGAATATGCTTACAAAGCTTGGAGCGTAGAATACACACTTTCGCTCTGTCTCCAGTCGCCTCCCTTTACTACACATACGTTTGTTGCATGTTCTTCTGTAGGAAACTTAAAATTGTTGGTTTATATGATTCTAAGAGAAAATAATAGATAGAAGGTAATTTTCAGATCAGTGGTCAGAGACACTGTTTAGGCTAGCGTTGGACAAGCAGTGCCCGTCAGTTAGATCATAAGATGATAACTTTCCAATCAGAATGCTATAAATGAGACACACTGTGATGCTGCTCGCACAGTTTCAATAAATACAGTTCATTGCCAAGAAAGCAGTTTCTAGCTGCGTTGCAGATAACGTTAGTTTACTTCAATTTAGACTGATTTACCAAGTTTACACGCGCACTGGCGGGTGCTTGACGCAATTTATGTTAACCAAGCATACCCTAAGTACTTTTGCGTAAGCCATACTCTGTTACCGAGTTGGACCGGTTTAATTCAAACGTATCCCACAGACTTCTGGATGTGTAAAATAGCTGCTACAAGCATCGACCTGGCTTTGATTTAACAAACTGCTGCACGTTATTATGAAAGATTCCTGCTCAAATTATGTGCCCTACTTACGTTTCACACGGCAAATTGGTTAGTTAATCTTTTCTTTTGCTTGGTTGTATTGGAGCTTGATCGTTGTATAATATATATTACATATGTTTGGTTTACAGGATGAAGCAAAAAATGTGGAAAATTTCAAACAAAATTTTTAAACCGGAATTCCGGTTCCGGTATGGTTTTTGCCCTTTGCCGGAACCGGAACCGGAACACGATTTTCGCCGGAACCTGGCATTAAGCTAATACTGTTTAACCCTCATCGTATATACAACAACCCCGTGAATGGATATACCAAATGTGACCAACAAAGCTGCAAATTTGACTAAAGTTCCAAAAATTTAGCATTTTATGCCCTGTAGCGTCGAAGATTGGTAAAGTCATAACCATTGTTTACCTTAGAAATATTCTTATACGTACATCGTTCACTACTAACAAGCAAAAACTCAAAGCTTCAAGACTGGGTTTGTAGTTAATATTCGCTGGCTTCGTTTTAACTATGCCCTAGATTAGTGCTAGACAACAGCTGTGAAGGCCATCGGCTGGCTGTTTACCTTGACCGGCCGTCAAAATTTTTTGGATGTTAGCAATTTTAGGCTGCCAGATTAGCGATTTTCTTGTGCACCCTCGCTTGACTCAAAAACGGCAGTTATAATGAAGATGATGAATGGCTTCTTGAAGTAAAAAAACCGCTGTACCTGTAGGTTATTCGCGACATTTTTTCCAGATAAAAGCTATTTACAACGAAACTTAAAACAATGGCAACTTCCAAACCTACAAGTGAGTGTAGCGGAGCATACTGCAGTAGCCACAAGCTTAACCGTGTTCATGATAACGCCACTGTCAAATCTATCAAGTCACCGTGGCTTCCGACAATTGAGCTACTCCGCTTCCACAAGTAGTTGTTTTAAAATTATTTGTCCGCAATCCGGTGTAACCAAAATCACAGTTTGGCGATAGTTTTGAGGAAAAAATAGAAATCGAGTGTTTTTTGAGATAACTGTCATTGTCAATGTAATCCTATACAGCCGTAGCCAATTCCAATAGAAATCAGAAAACCGATAATGCAGCATGATTACAGTTGTTGCACAAAGTGCAAAGGACGTATTGCTGGTTTTTTGAACAAATGCCAATGCTTTCCGACGTTTCCGGGAATGCTCAGTAGGCGTAACGCAAATCGTAGAAAGAAAAATAGTGCAGACTTGGCAGTAAATTTAAACAGTTACTGAGAAGTATTGGTATTCACTTGTAGGTAAGCCTAAAACTTCTGCGACTGGAACTGTATGATTTGCCCTATGTTATCAGATGTAATACTCCATCATTTAAGCCCGTATACCTAAATGTTTCGGCAGTTAAGCATGCAACAGTAAAACGTGTTCGGATTCTCGAAACATTATATTCGTTTCAATATCGTGATTGTTTATAAAAAAGAAAAATTCAGGACACTTCCACTAATACGCTGGATCGTTCAAACCTGAGGAAAATGTCTGGACGCGAACGAAATCGCATAAAGGGCATATTTTTTACTTTCGATTATTGCAAATGTCAACCAAGTCGAAATGCTTTCAGCACATTTCGAACACGTCAGGAAAAACTATCTGTAGTCGTGCCAAACATACAATAATTTTATCCGCTGAACTAGCAGTTCGAAATGGTAAAAACAATTGGTTAAAGAATGGTGTAAGAGGCAAAATAACAGCATTACTTAGTGAAACTAATTTGAGGAATAACTTGTTAATTTACATGATTAGCTAGGTTATTATTGTTCGTTTGTGTAAAACTAATTTGAGGAAAAACTAGTTAATTTACATGATTAGCTAGGTTATTATTGTTCGTTTGTGTAAAACCAATGTGAGGAATAACTAGCTAATTTACATGATTAGCTAGGTTATTATTGTTGGTTTGTGTAAAACCTACTTTTATACAGACCCAAGTTAGCCGGGTGCATTATGGTATACTAAACGTAACTAAAATTGAGATAAAAATTTCTAGAAAGTAACGTATATCCATAATGCACGATTATATATATAGTTTCCAAACGAATAGTTTTAGATTCTCATGCATGCAAACATATTTCGTTTACAAATTACTATGGACATTCGTTACGCTTACGAGATACTACAACATCAACGAATACGACAAAGTACATGAGTAGGTATATAACCGAAAGTCATACTGTACAAAAATTTTGTAATACACTCTTCATTCAACTAATAGACACTAATGCCCAATGATAAACAGCAAAGAAGGCCGTTTGACAACACTCATGTAAAGTTTGACCACTACAGTCTGTCCAGCTGGAAGATTTGGTAGTTAAGCTGTTGCTGTCAGTAACAAGTTCATTTGCAAATGAAACGAATTTCCAGACAATAGCTGGTCTAGGCGTTTTACGAATATTATATTGCTATCGTAATAAGAAATATTTTGCTGGCTGTTACCTAGCTGGTTGGCCGTCGGCACGCCCCTAGCCGGCAACCGGCCCAAAATTTTGAATGCCGGCGACCCGTTTGACTGCAAAGCCGGCCGTTGCCCAACACTACATTATATGTCCGCGATAGTCGAGTTTACTATATTTGCGTATATCTTACATTTGCAATCTAATACTTAAATTTAACAACCTAACGGCATGATCAAGTATGTTTGGGTATATTATGAAAACAATACAATTAATACCCAGCTTAATATATTACCCAATGCCAAGCAAATTCGCCCCCGAATTATAGCGCGAACATAGGTTATCTTTCAATCTAAAGATGACAGTATATAGTGATTTGTTCAAACTCACAGCAAGAGCAGATATACTTTTAGTTTAAAGGTATTGAGCATGCACCATTTTCATATGTGGGGTTACCCCTGAAAATCAGCATATATCAGATCGGCATTGGCAGTCACCCCAGCCCCCTCTGGCGACAGCGCATGGGCCAAACCCTAGGCGCCGAAAGCACCATCACCCCAACCAACGTTCCGAGTCGCCGACTACCATCCGCTCGAAATCTCACACCTTGAACACGTATAGTTTATAGAATACCATTTACTTTACACAAACACATGTCTCAATGAAACAGGTTAAAAGTGTACATACTAGCATTCTACATACCTTCACCTTGTTCCACAGTTTCACCAGCGGCAGCTTTTTGTTTGTCGGTCATTTTACTCAATTTTGTGCCACTACGTTAGAATTCCTCGCAACAGGGTGCCAACAACTATATATAGACGATAGAAACACACCTGCGTTTCAGCTGCAATTAAAGCTGGATATACGTTGGTCATACAGTAGCTTCTAATTAGACACGCCAATATATCAAACGAAACGCCTAATTTAACTCTGGCAGATAGATTTTCGGTTCATTTTAAGTGAAAAACGTAAAGATAAAGTCTGAGTATCCGATGCAAATCAATTAACCTTTTAATTCATAGTGACGCACTTGTCATATCTATAGCGTTATACTCCGAAACAATATGCAATCTGAAATTGTCGGGATAATTGAGAATAATTGGGATAAAAAGTTGAGAATTATCGGTAAACGGGGAAATAGGGGGCTATTAAGAAGGAATGGGACTTGTTGGGAAATGCGAAAATCAAGAATATTTGGGAAGAAAAAGTGAACAGGGAAACGGGAAAATCGAGAATTTTTGGGGAGGAAGAATACGAAATTTCGAGAATATTTGGGAAGGAAAAATGGAGAATTGTCGGGAAAATCGGGAATTTTTGGGCCGGAACAATCGGAAGTTGTCGGTAAAATCGAGAATATATGGGAAGGAAGAGTCTGAGGTTGTCAGGAAATTTTAGAAAGGAAAAGTCGGGATTTGTCGAGAAAATCGAGAATTTTTGGGAAGGAAAAGTCGGGATTTGTCGGGAAAATCGAGAATTTTTCGGAAGGAAAAAATCGGAATTGTCGGCAAAAGCGGGAAGGAAAAGCCGGGATTTGTCGGAAAAATCCAGAATATTTGAGAAAGAAAATCGGGAAACTCCGGAATTTTTGCTGAATAAAAGTCAGAAATTGTCGGGAAAATCCAAAATTTTTGGGAAGAAACTGTCTGGAATTCTCGAGATAATCGGGAAAGGAAAAGTTAGGAATTGTCGGGAAACGGGAAAATCAGGAAGTTTTGAAAAGTTAAAGTCTGGAATTGTCAGGATAATCAAGAATTTTTAGGAATAAAAAGTCGGGAATTGTTTCAAAAATCTGGAATATTTGGGAAGAAAACGTTGGGAAACGGTAAAATCGAGAATTTTTGGGAAGGAAAAGTCGCAAATTGTCCAAAAAATCAAGAATATTTGGGGAAAAAAGTCGAGATTTGTCTCTGGAAAATCGAAAATTTTTGGGAAGGAAAAATTCTGAATTGTCGGGAAAAGCGGGAAGGAAAAGTCGGGATTTGTCGGGAAAATCCAGAATATTTGAGAAAGAAAATCGGGAAAATCCGGAATTTTTGCTCAGTAAAAGTCAGAAATTGTCGGGAAAATCGAGAATTTTTGGGAAGGAATTGTCGAGATAATCGGGAATGGAAAAGTTGGAAATTGTCGGGAAATGGGAAAATCGAGAATTTTTGGGAAGTTAAAGTCTGGAATTGTCAGGATAATCAAGAATTTTTAGGAATAAAAAGTCGGGAATTGTTTCAAAAATCTGGAATATTTGGGAAGGAAAAGTTAGGAAACGGGAAAATCGAGAATTTTTGGGAAGGAAAATTCGCAAATTGTCCAAAAATCAAGAATATTTGGGATGGAAAAGTTGGGAATTGTCGGGAAACGAGAAATCTGTAATTTTTGGAAATGAAAGTCTGGAATTGTCGGGATAATTGAGAATATTTGGGATTAAAAAGTTGAGAATTGTCGGTATACGGGGAAATAATTTTTGGGAAGGACCATTTAAGAATTGTCTTGAAAATCGGGAATATTTGGGAAGAAAAAGTCGGGAAAATTGGGAATTTTTGCTGAGTAAACGTCAGAAATTGTCGGGAAAATCCAGAATTTTTGGGGAGGAAAAATCGGAAATTTCGAGAATATTTGGGAAGGAAAATCTAGAATTGTCGGGAAAATCGGTGATATTTGGGAAGGAAAAGTCGGGAAATTGGGAGTTTTTGGGAAGGAAACGTCTGGAATTGTCGAGATAATCGGGAATAGAAAAGTCGGGATTTGTCGGGAAAAGCGGGAATTTTAGGAAGGAAAAGTCCGGAAACGGGAGACGGGAAAATCGGAAATTTTTGGAGGAAAAGTCGGGAATTGTCAGGAAAATCGGGAATATTTGGGAAGGAAAATCAGTAACTGTCGAAAACGGAAAAATCGGGAATTTTTTGGAAGGAAAAGTCGGGAAACGGTAAAATCGGGAATTTTTGATATGCAAAAGTCGGCAATTCGGGTCTGACACCTTTCACACGAACAGAATTAGAATGTCTGGATGCGTATGAACCAATGCTATTAGCAGAATACGACAATCCAGAGAGTGGCAGTTTCTATGTTACGACTACCGTCGTTACAACACAACTACAATATTTGAAGCTTCCACCTCGTCAATTAGTGCGGCTGATAAGTGCCGCGTGGAAATTTAAATTCCTTGCGTATATCGTTGGAAAGAAATTTCTGAACAACCGCGGAGAAACTGGCCTAATTCTAAAAGTGAGCAACGCGGTACGCCCAATGTTCGCGAGTACGCGCATTATAGAAGGAGTAAGTTTATCACCGCCATTAGGACCGGCTATTGAATATTTGGTCGCATTACTGGAACAGTTGATTTATCAAACTGCTGAACACAGGGCTTCAGCGAGAAGCTTTCGACGGAGTGGAATGTTAACTAGTTTGGAACAGAAAACGGTACAGACTCTGGATAGAGAAGCAGGTATCGATGCGCAAGTGCAGACTGAGCAGGAACAAACTCCGACTCAAGAAAACAAAAGTGAATACTCGAATAGAGAGACATTTTTAAGACTGTTCCGGCACGGTGCAATGGCGCTATATGAATTGTTGTTTTGTGGAATAAATAATGACCTTGACTTTCACAACGCTGATTGGAAGACTGAATTGGAATTTGAGCCATGATTAGCAGGCTTGAATGAAGAACAGCTTCACGTCAAGGATGCTATATTGGAAGGCAAATGTTGATTTAGTGTCTTGCTCCACCTGGAACGGGCAAAACTGATGTCATAGCACGAATTGTTAGGTTAGTGTACTTATTGCGGACCATCCTGGTAAGAAAATTTTATGTATTGCTCCTACAAATGCTGCGGCGAACATACTAGCTCTTCGCATTCTTCAAGCCTCCCAGCGGATTTTTCGAGGAGTGAAAGTACCTAACTAGACCATTCTACGGTACTTGAAGCGAAGATATAACATAGATTTGATCGACCCCGAATTGAGGCCGTACAGTGCTTTCGGTTAGATCCTGACCAAGATGATGTTGGCCAACAGGTTGTTTCGAGCAGTAAGCTTCTAGAATACAAAGTCCTTGTGTGTACAGCAGATATGGCTATAATGGATTTTGCTAACGGGCTTCATGTTTATCATCATACAAAGGGAACAGCCGAATTTGGTAAAACTGTTATACACATGTTAATAATCGATGAAACCG